>JAMOIN010002147.1:0-99308 GCA_024666655.1 Dascyllus trimaculatus
ATGCAAAGTTAAATTTAGGGCTCATTTTGGACAGGAGGATTATGCTCCTTATGTCCTTGTTCCTAAGTCAGAGCCATGTGAGACTTATAGTTTTTACATTTCCTTTGGTGCTAACCATCGCTTCAGTTCCAGCATCAAGAACAGACAACGGCAGGAGAAATGAATATGGATCTGCTGGAGATTCAGCTTGGCGACAATGTAAACCACATGCTGTAAAGCTTCTTTTAGGTTTGCAAACTTGTAAATTAGTTTGATCTATCCCACCTTTCTCTGTCTAAGACACTGGTTCTCTACTGGTCCAGCCTCAGGACCCACTATGTCTCTATTAATAACTGCCGCGACCCAAATTTTTGGAGTTTGCTGTTCCTCTTAACAAATTAAGGTTTATTTGGGTGTAGTCTCAACACATTTTGATAGAATTTAGGAAAATTTTGACTTATTTTCTTGCTGATTTTGTTATATCTGGATGCTTTTGCCAAGTTTTTTGGCATATTTTGGCCCATTTGGACAAATTCTGAGCACATTTTGGTTCGTTTTTGGCACGTTTTAGCATAAATTTCTCCAATGAGCTGGCAGAACCAAATCTAGAGGTTAATAGTGGGCAACTACTGGTGTCACCACCACTAAATATCCTTTAAAGAAACACGTCCTTTAAAATAAAAGACTTCATATTACTACTTTTTTTGGGGGGGGATGCTTCTGCGACCCTCTAAAATGGCTTTGTGACCCACTTTTGGGTCCTGACCCACCAGTTGAGAACCACTGGTCTAAGAGATACAACTGATACCAGCTGATCCTTGTGCATTAGTTTCTGTTAGTTCTGTAAGTGTCAATGCTCCAGTGTTAAAGTACAAATACTAGTTGTGTTGTATCCTGATATGTGTCAGCAAACTTTGATGTCTTGAGATGAAACATTACCTAACCTCATCCAACCTCACCAACACACCTTCTTGCTGATGGTTATAATTTCTTCTAATCCTTGTCAGTTCTGGTCCCTCTAACACCTGGCAGACTTTTATTTAGAAAGCATGTTTCTTCGTATGCACATGGATACACATTTGGATCCGCTTCAGTGTCGAACTACTGTTAGGATCCATAATACTTCCCGTTAAACTCTCTTTTGTGACATCAGGACCAAGTTGTGTTTTTTGAGGCAGCCTTGAAACTCTTACAAAAAGGGCTCTAAATGTTACAGTAGTACATGGAGAGACATATTTTTAATTCATCGGGGTCGACAACCTGCAAGTTGCTCCTTAAAATGGGTTCTACATACTAAAAAAACAGGTTTCTACCTTACAGTACTTCCTCCAATCGGTTTCTAGTTAACAAATAAAGGACTAGAGAGAGAAAAAGACGTCTCACCATAAACAGAGAGGCAGGCGGTGGCGCTCCTGGTGCCATCTGGGTAGGTGTGGAACTCACAGGTGTAGCAGGCCTCGTCCTCGGTCCGGATGTCCTGGATGGTCAGCTGGGTGTCTCCAAGGGTTCGGCTCAGGCTGACTCGACCACTGAACTGCTCCTTTGTGTCGTGGTGGCCTTGTCTGCTGTAGGAGGCCACGGTGCTGGTGTCGCCCTGCTCGGCCGTCTTCCTCCACAGCACCTGGCGAACCCTCTCAGGGAGGCTGTACCAGCAGGACAGGGTGGTCGACTTCCCGCTTACAGCCGTCTTATTGCCCTCCAGGTGCACTTTACCTGGAACAAAGAAGGTGATTGTGTGGTTAGACGGTGGTGGTTTTCTGCTGGCAAAATGATCGTGTGCAGGCTCAGGGTAAAAAGAAGGAGTCTGGCAGTGATAGAAATGTGTGTGCACATTTTACAGTAACCACAGGAAGCAGTGAAGCTAGCAGGGTGAGTGGGTTCTCTCCCCTGCTGACGTGGGAGTTCTTACTCTGCTGCTCCCTATGTCAGGTCCTTCTGGGAGCCTTGGGTAAAACACACTCTGTGACTTTAAAATGGACAATGTGCAAAGATTACTGAATGTGACTATAAACAAACACAGCTGCAAGAGCCATTATGAAAAAAAGGACAAAAGTTCAAATGTCAGGTGGAGCAGCAGCAATAACTGGGATTTACACCCAGAAATAATAGTCCCAGGATTGTTTTAGCTACATTATTAGACTCTCTGACCCAGAAAAATACCCTTAGCATTTAGATTCACATTGATATCATTATTAGTTCAATAGTTATTCACCAGAATCTCTTTCTGGGTAATGGAGGTTTCTTCTGGATCCAGCTCCATAGCTGTTGATTCTACAACAGATCTGTTGGCATCCTCCTGATTCAGCAGAGTCTCAGCTACATGTTGGTGTTGGCTGCATGTCTGGATCTTCATCTGTTACCTTACAGTGATGAACATTCCACAGAACCTCTAGTTTTTCCTGCTCTGGATCCTAGTATCTGGAATTTTGTCCAGATCTGGATCAAATTTTGACATGTTGTAGAAATTAGCAGGAACTGATCCTGTATTTTTTTTGCCAAGCAGCCTGGCTGTTTATTGTGGAGTTACATGCACATTGCCCTGTCTCCCAATGCTAAAGAATCCTGCAAAACATTCCTGGATCCAGACGGTGATCCGGATCACCACCAACATCTAATCATCTGTTCCTTGTCCCATCATCCACCTTTACTGAACATTTCATCAAAATCCTGTTCAGAACTTTTCGCGTCAGGTTGCTAACAGACAGACAAACAGACAAACGCCTGCAAAAGCAAAACCTGAAATAGTAATTTGTTATTTAAGAAAACAGAAGCATCTCATTGCCATCTTTCTGATGGTCACTGAACTACTCATGTTTGACTGTATGCGGTTTAACTAAATCAAAGCTTAAAATTATAGTATGCCATCTAAATCACTATTTTCTATATGTCTCATTTAAAAATGAGTAAAAACAATAATCCACTTGCTGTAACCAGTCTGTGTAAAAAAAACCCAAAAAAAATCTGTTCCACTCTGTGCAACTGGAACATCATGAATCACTCAGCTGCAACCAACAGTCACATGACAGAAATGCAGGGATTTCTTGGCTGAACTGCAGGCTGTGTTTAAACAGAGCATGTATAGAAAGAAATTAAGGAGACTGAGAGGGAAATATAGCATTACTGGGAAATAAAATAAGTGCAGCATGGCTCAAAAACAGCATGCAGAGGAGCAAGTTGTTGGAGGATACATTCAGCATAACCTCTATCTAGAGCTGATATGCAGAGTATCATAAAAAGAAAAGAGGTAGAGGTAGTAAGTTAGAACATGTAAGTAGGAAAATATCTATTGTATGTACAAACACTTTATTTTTACAGTATTGTTAACACCTTTGGGCACTAAGACAAATGCTTTACATGGTAAATGGTCTGTACTTATATAGTGCTTTTTTTCTACCTTAGTGTTATCCAAAGCGCTTTACAATGTGTTTCTCATTCACCCATTCACACACCAATGGCGACAGAGCTGCCATGCTAATCTGCCATTGGGAGCTACTTCAGGTTCTTGTCCAAGGACACTTCGGCATGTGGAGGGACCGGGGAATCGAACCGCCAACCTTGTGATCAGTGGACAACCTGCTCTACCACCTGAGCCACAGCCACCCACATGTTGATTCAAGGCTTTTTCAATTCTTGTTAAAGAAATAATCAAAGAAACTGCTTAAAGGAAAGAATGAACACATCTGAACAACTGAAACACTCCTTCAGTGCTCACCTGTGATGCTGATGCATGTGGTGCCTACTTGCGGCCCTCTCGGGTAAACATCAAAGATGCAGCGGTAGCAGCCTCCGTCATCAGGCCGCAGCCTGTTGATGGTGATGTAGCTGCCGTCGTTGTGGGAGGCGGCGAGCTGCACGTTGGGCTCTTGGTGGCTGATGAGGACCGGCTTGCTGGGCTGGTACGCCAGCAGCACCTTGGAGTGCTTGTTGAGCCAGCGCACCTGCCGGACGGAGTCACCTGCTGCCGTGGTGATGTTGCAGCTGAGCGTTAGCGGGCGACCTGCCTCTGCTGTCAGACTGGCAGGAGCTACAACCTGACCTGACGTAAAACACAAGCAACAAGGCAGCTACTGTCAGTCACTGAAGACCTTTAAGGTTCAACATCAGAGTGTATATATAAAGTCTAAAAATGTAGACAAGAACAAGTACGGAGACCCTGTGAGTCAACATACCACTTACAAGGCGCCATCACAAAGTTCAGACTGTCCCTTTACAAATCAAAACCTGTTTTTGATTTTAATTTGGCCACCATCCCAGTAGAAGTAGCCTCGTTGTGCAGCGATACTGCGATGCTTGTAACTGTCCCTGGAAGTCATGTCATCTAAATCTAGAATCTCCTAAACAGTGTCCAAATGGCAACTCCTTCTTTCATTTTTGGGAAAAGAAACAATTCACAGGAAGTCAAACCTGGTGAGTCGGGCTGGTGGAGAGAGAGGATTGTGTTGATGCCGCCAAAAATACACTGCAAAATTAAAGTGTAATCAAGTTGAACACCTACGTGCCATCATGCTACAGTTCTGGTTACTCCAAATCTTCTTCCTTGGGACATTATAGTAGAGCTCTGCCTTGACATTCCGACCCTAGGGGAGGGATTCCCGGTGACTGCTGAAAACAAAGAGCAGGGACCTGAAGCTTGTCCGATTTAGAAACCGTTTGGCGCTTCGACTGTAAAAACTGCTGTTTCGTCTCTTGATGGTAGCTGTGGACACTCCTCTCATCGATCAGGGGCTTCTTGACAGCCTTGTAGGACCTTAAGCCATGATCCAAAAGTCGGCGAAATACAGTGCAGGTGGAACACTGGACACCAGTTTGGTTTGACTCCTGTTGCTGAAGCTCCTGTGATGTCATTGGGCGGTTTTCCCTGCACGGATGAGGATGCAGTCATGTCTTGCTTGGACGCCCAGATCTTGGTTTGTCTTCCGAGCTGTTGATTCGTCTGTATCTCTGCAGAGTGTCTCCAACTACTGAAGGACTGCATCTGCACTTCCTGGTTATGTGGCGGCAGCTGTACCCTTCCTGGCTGAGAACCTGGATCTTCAGGCTGTATCTTTGTCTCTGAAGAACTTTCAAATGTGTTGGCTTTATATAGACACGAAGCACAGCAACAAAAATTGTGTCTTTTTTATCGGAACCAAACAATTTAAAGTTTTTAATGGCTTTTTTTGGATTTGTTTAGTATTTTGTCTGTGACTGCACTAAAAGAAGTTGCACTTGAACTCCTAAGAGTGCTTCTTAATGCAATATTTCACAAACACATGTGGTGTTTCCACCACTGTACATGGCTGCCACATGCCTGCAGTCACCTCATATAAAGGATCTACAATCCATTAACAAGACAAAGCACCATCTGGATACCTTTTGTCATAGAGATGGTTGTTCCTACGATCCAGAGCAGCAGACACAGGGGGAGGGCAGGTCCACACATCGCACACCGAAGCAGGTTTACCGACTGACCCAGTATCACCTCCAGGCTGCAGCTGCAGACACAAACAGCAGCAGAGAGCTTCAGCAGCTTCGGCCACAACCTACATCTGGCTGGGAAACCTCAACAAGAGTTATGAAGGACACGTACCCCATCAGCTGTCCAGTGTTCTGACTTGTTGAGTTGCTGCTGGTCAGCACAGTTGGAGCTGCATCTTACTGGCTCGCCGTCCGCTGTGGGTGAAGCCAGAGGATGACATTAGCAGTGACAGCATCAACACACTTTCCGCTGCATCCCTTTAGAAGTCGTTGTCAAGGCAATGTGTGAGCGTCAACAACAACAGATTCAAGACACATCACCTGGGGATCTAATGAAGGCTACACATGTTCATCCCCAGCATGACCCTGGAAGCCTGTAATTATCCGACAGCACAAAACAGGTTCCACTTTAATGTCTAGACAGCACCCAACTCAGAGATTTCAAAATCGAAACCCAACCTCAAAGAAATTACAGTGGTGGTGATGCAAGGCGGGTGAGAAGACGTTAGTCATTCATGTGATCACAACATGAGTGTAAATGCAGAGGGTGTGTTATCAGAGCAAACAGTTAATAGAAAGACATTCATCTGCCTCCCAGGTCACATCAGCACACTGCATCCTGGACAACAAAGGTGGAAGCAGCAGGAATCAGGCGTCAACTGGCCTTTGATCCGACTCTCAGCGGACTTAGCGGGAAAGAAAAACCCGCCGAAACCACAGGACACACCAGGTCCAGACCTCAGAGTTTTATGGGCCTTATTTGCTCTTTTACAGCGCCAAGCATCTGGTTTCAAACACCGACTCTGCTCCTGTTGGGCAACAGTTAAAACACTTTTCCACTACAAAACTCTCCTGATGTCTGACTGGGCTGTCACGGCCAAAAGGGACTCAACCAATCAATCAACTCCAGCACATTTAGCCTCTTGAAACCTTTGAAATTTTGCCACATTGATGCCATTTAACAGATTTCCTGCAAATCCAAATACCATTAGCAAACCGGGCTGCCGAGTTATAACCTAAAAGCTCTGCTCTACATCCAGATGTGCGCCGAACATGCTCTCCACAGCTGGTTCAACCTCGGCAGACAGATGTTAGGCTGTGTGTGATTTATTAAACAGACTTACAGAGGAAAGAAATCATAAACCTTCATAATTATTTCCACATTTAAAAGAACAAAACCAATTCTGTGCATTTAAATCTTTACTTTGACTTTGAGAAAATCATCAGATAAAGTATTAAACTGACAACACAAAATGTGAAGCTTGTGAAAATATTCAACAGAGAGCAGAAGCAGCTCTTTATAAAAGTTTTTCCATGACAGGTATGACTGAGATACATTAAACTCAATTGAAGTCAATAAGAAGGAACAAACACCTCCTATATGCAGCTACTTAGTGATTTTTCCACCATGAGGAGTTTAAAATATTGACTGTAACCATCACTGGATTAAGTATAAATGTGCAAACAAGTAGCTGGAAAACTACACAACTATTAAACCTTCAAGTTATTTCTGTCTGGGGCTTTAATTGCTGAGATTCTTCAAGTTAAAGACATCAGACTCACCCACTGACAGATGAAAGTCCACAAAGCTGACTCCCAGGATCTGAGATGCTTCCTGCGCGACAGGTAATGACAAACTGGGGCAGCGTAGTCCTGGCTTCATGCATTAAGTGCGAGCCAGCTGAGTGGAGGAGTTCCTGCTTCAGATCTCTGCAAACGGCCTCGGCTCTTGTGCAGGGAAACAGAGACCTCCAGCAGCCAGGGTGTGCAACTGCTGCTAAAACTCCACAGCACAAATTCAGGCTTGGTTTTCAGTAAATCACATTATTGTTAAGCACAAAGTAAAGGTTTGACAGCTCAAGAAGTGCACCCAATATGTAAATAAGTCATCAAGGCTTAATATTATAGCTAATCTTGTAGAAAAAAAACACATTGTGAGCTTTTAAAGGCATAAAATAGTTACCAAGTCAGTCCCCAAAGTCAAAATAACACGCAAGAAGCAGCTTTCAGCATTTACGTCCCACACTCTCTAAAAAGCTGCCAGTCTCATTTGTTAGATCAAGCCTTGCCTTTCGTTGAACCAGATCTGAGGCTTTTTACACTTTATTTTTATAATTAGATATTTTTACATTGAACAAACAACAAAGAGGAATATTACAGAGAGGGTAGCAGACAAGGTCGGTGCAGGTTCAACACCGACTCATTTATTAATTCATTAATCGGATTTGATTTCGAGGCTCAGCTTCCAAAAGCTGAGCCTCAGAGACACATTTATTTGTACATCATATTCATCAATATCCTTGGCAGTCGCAGAAAAAAAAAATCAGTTCTACACATTATAGAATAAGACATGTGTACAGGATAGAACAGGTACTTCCACTATTTTAGATCTGTATAAGATTTCCAAGGTTCCCAGTATTTCCAAGGTTTTGGGACAGTGGTGGCCTTGTGGTTTCTGAAGTGAAACCACGAGTAACCGGTGGGTTGCTGGTTCGAGCCCCAAGACTGGCAAGAGGTGGGGAGGTGAGAGCGACCCAGTCACCACCACTGTGGGTCCTTGAGCAAGGCCCTCAACCCCTGACTGCTCCCTGGGCACTGCACCACGGCAGCCCACTGCTCCCAGTATGTAGAGTTAGGGTTAACTCAAATTCAGAGAAGGAATTTCCCCAAAGTGATCAATAAAGGTTAGATTATGATTGTACCTCTCAAACTTAACAATGGTATATCTCACAGAGAAGGTCAGACGCTCTGTAATATAAATCTCCCCAGTGATCTCTTTCCATTCTGAAATAGATGGAGGCTCCTTACTGAGCCATTTTCTGGTTATTGCTTTTTTGCAGCTCGCTAATAGAATCTGGATTAAGTACCTCTCTTGTTTCATTATGTTGCTAAATTCCTCAAACACATGAGACATCCTGCTTTTGTATTTCATGTGAAGCCCTTTGACTTGCCTTGTTGTTTTAAATGTGTTATAGAAGTAAGTAAAATAACATTTTCAGAACTTTACTGGTTTTTCCCCCCCAAACATGGCATAGGTACGATTTAGACATTTAGACTGATGGAAGACGTTGGGCTTCAACCGTGTGAACAGACTGATCAGGATTTCAGTTTAATGTAAACTAAACTCAGCAGAGTTACTGCGAGTGGAACCGTTTTTATAGTTGTGACATTATGACAGAAAACCATTTAATTTTGTTAATTTGTTTAACAAAAAAAACCCTGCAACACCACAAAGACAGACAGGACAGAAGTGTCTGCTATTGGTGCAACATGTGCACCAAAACTCAAAATGAGAACATTAAATACAGGTGTAGTTACAGCAGGTCAGACCACAACCTCTGTGGGCGTCAATCTGAAGACAATCAGGTAAAAAGCATCCCTGTAACAGACAACAGCTGTATCAGTCTACACTGTTTTGCTCTAAAGTGACTCTGGATGTTGCCCTTCCTGCACTGCACAGTGACACAACCTCAAATACAGACTTAGATCAGTTTATTGCTGCTGTTGTTAACTGCAGGCAGTGTACCAGCAGCAACATCAGTTTCTGTCAGCATTTTTCAAAAAGGAAAAAGATCTCATGTCAGATTCAGTGATGATTAACTGAATCTTAGGCATGCTGAAGTTTTAATTTGAGTCATCTTAGAAATCTCATCCTTGGTGTTTCAATCGTAGCACCTGGACTTGCTTGAGTTTCTCGATGCTACGATTGAAACTACGAGGATACCCATGACCTGGGTGACTGAGAATCTTCATAGACATCTTTAGAAATCTCAGTTCTGCTGTTTATCACTGTCTAATTTCATCTGGCAGGACATATACTATAAAATAACAAGGGGGATGTGCATATTTCACGTACAGATAAAACAGCAGAACAGCTCATGCTAGTAATCAAAACAACTGTATGTATTAATCTGTGGATCTGCTAAGGTGTTTCGATCCTTCAGATTAAGACAAGAAAAGAGTTCATTCAATGAAATCCCTCTGTGGCTAAACACAATGACTGTGGAAAGCACAATACTGGCTTCATGGAAACAGATTTAGGTTTGAAATGACAATTCAGTCGAATAAAATCTTACTGCAAAGAAGTCCTGAATGTCTTGGGTTGTTTTTTGTGGCGTTTTGTTCTTTTCACGGTCCCTGAATGACAGAAGGATTCAAGAAAAGTCAACACAGGATTAGCCAATCTTATATTTATGGGTTGGTGTTGATGTGTGCAGACTGTCAAAGCCAATACATTATCAACATATTAACTGCGAGACACTTAGACTATGAAAGGACATATTAAGCTGAAACTCACCTGATCTTGCTCTTTTGTTTCATCAGAGCAAAGATGATCACAGCAACACAACAACAGAGCACCATCACAACAGCTAATACAATGATCCAGGTGGCATCTGGAGGAAAACAGGAGAAAAGTCTGACATGGAACAAAGTTCATAAAGCAATCATATTGACTCCCTGAAGTCCCTTTGATTTGGTCCAGATTCCTCAGGCTTTGTTAAATAGTTTGTGTGGAACACAAAAGTCACCCAGAAGGAAGGCATCTATGTTAAACTGGAACATCCGTCTCTAAACAGGACAGGTCTACAACACCACCTATCAGCTACTTCAGTCCTGAGACCCCTTAAACCAGAAGGTTTCACAGCCCTTCACTCCATAAGGTTTTGAGTGGTTAGCCAAAGGATTTACACATTTAATGAAGATGTTGTTGCACAGACCCCAGATTCTGACCTTTTTTATGTTAAACATGTCAGTTTCTATGGGAGTCAAGAGTCACCTGGTGGTTGAGTAAGTGTAACTCAGTAAAGTTCTTACCTGGAGGTGGGTTGTTCCTCTCAGAGATCTCCCAGTGAAAGCATCAAACGAGCAGTGATAGCAGCCTTCATCCTGCTCCGTCACCTCCCTGATAACCATGCAGGTCTGCAGTCCAGCATATCTAAACTCCATTTTATGGGGGCGCCCACATGCAGAGGCTTGGCAGCTGTGCCGGGTTCGAGTCCGACCTTGGCCATTTGCTGCATGTCTTTCCCGGCTTTCTCCCGTTTCTGACTCTGTCCACTGTCCTGTCCTCTCCAATAAAGGCAAAAAGGCCAAAAATAAATCTTTAAAATCAGGATTCATGTTTGTGCCATGCTCTTTGTGAGAAGAAGCTCGAATCTTCATTCCATCAGGTGATGATTTCAAATGGTTCAAATGGTCAGCTCATCATCAAGCTCTGTAGAAGCCTGATAACCATCCTGATCATTTGAATCAGGTGTGTTGGAAGAGGGAAACATCTAAAACATGCAGAGGACCACGACTGGACACCCCTGCTGTAGTGCCTTGATACCAGTCTCATAGGTTATATCTTGCCATGGTGACAGCTGACTTGTGGACTGGAGCTTTGTCCTGGTGGAACAGGACGCCACTTCTGAGCTTTCCACAGGGCTTTTCTTTGATTTTCTCCCGGTGTTGCCGTACCAGGGAAGCATCATATTACCCTTTCAGGACAGGTACTGTATCACAGCACGGTCACCAACTGAGTTCATTTTGCTTGAATGACCTACCCTACTAGACTCAGGTGTTGTACCTGCATTAATGCACACAATGAGCCCAACTTGAACTCAACCTATTGTGACACATTATTCTCTCAGAGAACTAAACATGTTGATTAACAAGTCTTGTTTTCTTGGTCAGGCTCAAAACTCATCAATCAGCCTTCGTTCATTGGTGGGAAAGTATCTCCTTCCCCTGTAAATAAATAATTCCTCCTTGGAAGTTTTCTCCTTTTGTTGCTTCTAAACACTGAAACCTGGTCAATTTGACTTTTTGGACAAGAATTTTGAAAAAATAAAAACAGATTTCTACAAAGTAAATTAGTGAAATATATAAAAATCTAAAAAGTATTCCACTCCTTTAAAGTGACTGTAAAACCTGATTCTTCTGTTTGAAGCTCAAGAACAAACTAGAGAAATTTTCAGTTCCTAGACGTAGAATTTATTTAGGTCACAGGTAAAGCAAGGCAGCGCTGGTCTCAAAATGACAAAGCTCTCGCAGGAACTCCATCAGAGTGAGCCCTGATATACGGGTATAATTCACATTTATCTTCTTGGGCTGGGCCTGCCCCGTACACAGGTTGGACTTAGAGGCAACCGAGTCTCATCTCTGACGTGAACACGCCAACCACTGTTCACGTGGATTTACTGAAATGTGCCAAAACAAGTGTGTGTGTCTATTTCACCACTGTTATGCAGAACTTTATTGAACACGGAAACTGCTGAGTACAGATAAGACAGGAGCTGCGAGCACTCAACTCTGTTTTCATTCAGTGGGTTCATAACACTGGCAAACTGTCCATGGGAACTGGATAAGATGGAAACTGGGTGGGTAGCTATTCCTGTTTCCATAGCAACAAAGACAATGAGTGCAGACTGTCTATGACCCCAAAGCAACATAAGGTTAGATGAATAATGATAAAACTGAGCAAATAATATAGCAAATCCAATCATGGTAGAATAAAGAAATAATATAACAAATCATAAAATAATAGACCATAACTCTAATTCAAAACAAGTGCAGCCACTTCCAGGAAATCCCCTTTCTTCCCTATTCTGATGCTCAGTTTGAACTCAAGCAAGTTGTCTTGACCACGTCTACTTGCCTAAATGCATTGAGTTGTTGCCATGTGACTGTTTTTTGTGTTAACAAGCAATTGAACAGGTGTACCGTAATGACGTGGCCAATGAGTGTATGTGTGTCACAGAAACTCTTCCATCAGAATCCTTAACACCGACAGTAATCTTTATGCAGCCAGTTATTGCAGTGAACAAACAGACCCCCAAAAATAAAAAAAATACAACACAACAAAACATCTCCATACCTGAGAGCTGTACTAAGAAGCAAGTTTGACACAGTCAGGATTCCTTTGTCTGTTAAATGAAATTGTAGAACTGTAGAGATTGTGGAATTGTAGCTTGATACTGTGGTGTGGATCATTGCTGCTGTACTCTGTACTGAAGAAACTAATGCTGGACAAGAAGTGGATCTAAAGTTCAGTGGAATGTACCATTATGCCATGAAGGGGAGGAGGTCATTTTTTAGATTATACTCAGCGTGAAACAGAGTGCTACAAAAAATAAATTCAACAGTCAACACGGGTCAACAAAAAGGTCTTCTTGCTGTTGAAGGTGAGGGCATTGTGTTTACTTCTTGATTTTTCTGAGGAGGTGTCCGCTTTCTGATGGTAAGAAAATGATTTCTAAAAATCTATTAGTACAAAAGGCAAATAAAAGAACTGTTGTTGAGTCTGTTGATCTGAAGGGCTCGACTCATTCTTGCTCAACTGGGACTGACTTGTTCTCTCTGTTGTATTAAACTCCTTTACAATTCCTCACTTATTTAACTGTGACACAGGTTTGTTCAACAAGTTTCAGAGTCTTCAAACAGTCTTTTTGCTGCTAAAGGTGAAGGTTTCAGGTTGCTGTTTGGCGGGCTTTTCTTCGTCGACGTCCGCTGCCTGAAGTTCTCGTTCTCCTGGTTGATTAAAGGTGTTGTAATCCTTAAGACAAAGACAAAAAAAGAATTAATTTGACCAATTCCCTCTGTGGCTAAACACAATGACTGTGGATTGCACAAAACTAGCTTCATGGATAAATAACATCAGCTATAGAGGAAACAGATTTAAATTCTGAGATGTCAAATGAAGTCTGATTTTAGTCTGATTATCAGGCTGATGAGTTGATAAGCTGGTAAATCACAGATACAAAAAAATGTGAAGAAGTAATAACAATGTACAAAACATATGTCCAAGTGAATAATGGTGAAATGATCTCACTCCTGAATGTCTTGGGTTGTTTTTTGTGGTGTTTTGTTCTTCTCAGGGTCCCTGAATGACAGAAGGATTTAGGAAAAGTCAACACGGGATTAGTCAGTCGTGGGTTTGTTCATGGGTTTGTATTGATGTGTGCAGACTGTCAAGGCCAATACATTATCAGCATATTAGCTGCAAGACACTTAGACTATGAGAGGACATATTAAGCTGAAACTCACCTGATCTTGCTCTTTTGTTTCATCAAAGCAAAGATGATCACAGCAACACAACAACAGAGCACCATCACAACAGCTAATACAATGATCCAGGTGGCATCTGGAGGAAAACAGGAGAAAAGTCTGACATGGAACAAAGTTCATGAATCAATCACAAATCAAACTGCAAAACAGATTTACTGTTTTCACTCGTATCAGAAACCAGTTTGTTATAAAAGCCTAGAGAAAGAAAAAACAAACATCAGGATCAGATCATGATCATGAGTCTGTGCATGTGAGGTTTTAAAGTGTTTCTCACCATCAGTCAGTTGGACCTCAGGAATCATCACAAACGCCTCCATCTGAGGAGCAGACAGCACTCGGGCTGCACATCCAACCTGGGTTCTGTTGCCAAGGAAACCTGACAGCACTGCTGTCGTGGTGACAGTGACTGTACCATTGTCATTGTTTACGCTGACAGTGTTGTAGTGTGAGAAGGGGAGGTGTTGCTGTGTAACATCCAGTGTTACAGTGGGAGCAGGTCGACCTGTGGCTGAACACGACACAACTGACTCTCCAGCAGAGTCTGACTGTTGGACGTGGAGGACGGGTTGATGCAGCTCTGCACACAAAACACATCTGATGAAGATGACGGTACACAGACACCAGCTTCTGACTATCTTTGTTAAATATGGAAGGAAGGCATCTATGTTAAACTGGAACATCCGTCTCTAAACAGGACGGGTCTACAACACCACCTATCAGCTAATTCAGTCCTGAGGATCCTTAAACCAGAAAGGTTCAAAACCCTTCACTCCATAAGGTTTTGAGTTGTTAGCCAAAGGATTTACACATTTAATGAAGATGTTGTTGCAAAGACAACAGATTCTGACCTTTTCTGTCCAACATGTCAGTTTCTATGGGAGTCAAGAGTCACCTGGTGGTTAAATAAGTGTAACTCAGTGAAGTTCTTACCGTAGACTTGGAGGCAGGTTCTTCCTGTCAGAGATCCTCCAGTGACTAGATCAAACAAGCAGCGATAGCAGCCTTCATCCTGCTCTGTCACCTCCCTGATAACCATGAAGGTCTGCAGTCCATCATATCTAAACTCCATTTTATCTTTAAATTTAGGGTTTACTTTTATGCCATGCTTTTTGTGAAAAGCAGCTAGATTCTTTATTTCATCAGATACTAATATTCCCCATGAGACCTGACGGATGTCTGTAGATTGTGCACCTATGAGTTGACATTTTAAAGAGGCCTTTTGTCCCAGTGCTGCCACCACAGTCTGCTGTGTTTGGATCTCAGCTGTTTGACCTGCATGGAGGAAAACATTTGACAGGTAAAGGCGCAGGACTCAAACTATGTTTGTGTCTCTAACAGGCTGCTACTGATCAACAGTGAATACATTAGATATGTTAAACAGCTTTTCACTGTAACATGAAGTAAACTGAGCAGAGATTTTATAACTGACATAGTTCTGGGAGTAAACCATATGTACAACAAATACCTCTGAAACCAAAATGTGTAATACTTTAACAGAGCACAACTCATTTCTCTCACCTTCTGAAAACACCACCAACACAGCCAAGGAAAACAGGACAGCGCTGTCTGCCATGGATGCAACATGTGCACCAAATTCAGCTTCAGTACATGAAATGCAGGTGGGCATACAGCAGGTCAGACCAAGAGCTCTGTGGGTGTCAATATGAAGACAATAATGTGAAAAACGATCACTGGAATAAACAACAATTACATATGTGATGTCATGGGGTTAACTGTGACGTTGAATAAACAGCTCATTTGATCAAATTTCACAGCACATCAACTTTGCTAACTTTGTTTGTGTCCTATTTTGCCAATTGCGTATTGTTAAAATGAGACACTGCTCAGTCATTTTGATTGGAAAAAAATAAAAACAAGATATAAGATAAAAGAAATCAAATGTCAAAATTGGATGAACTATTATGTCTCCTAAATATCTCACCAGCTGCCTTGCTCTTTTAGTCCAGCAAGGCAGCTGGTGAAACAGCAGCATAATCATTTTTAACTTGGCTCCTCAGAAAGAACTATCACACCAATAGAAGCTCTAGGAAGCAATTTATAGGTATTTAACTTTTACTTTAACATGAATAATTCAAATATATATTAGGTATATTCATATTTTTGTGTAAATGATTATGTGGTGGCCCTGGTCAAAACAGTTTTGGGATTCCTGTTTAAAATGCTTCACAATGGTTCCCTTTTGGATTTCAATTGTATTTTCATTCTATGGTTATATGAAGACATTAAAATGTCAACATTACTCATCTTCCTTAAATCATTTTCTTTTGTTGTATATCAGAATATAAGGTGTCTGCTGAAGCCCAGGGCTACAACTAGTTTTGTATGTGTGTGATGCTGCCTTGACTAAAGCTTCACAGTCTGTCCTTAAACCTAACTCTATTTTACCTACTTATCCAGTCTTATGTGATGATTTACTATGACTTCAGAGTTATCGGTTACTGAGCCTCATTCTGGCATCATCTGTGCAGGTATTCTCTGTGCAGCAGGCCTTACAGTTCATTACCTCTAACACTTTAGCCCCTTGGACTTAAATGTCAATTATAACAATCATAAACGATTTAAATTTAATTCAACAGTAAGTAAATAGTTTGACCTGTTGACTGAGGACAGCTGGACAGCTACTACACATGGATTTATTTTTACCTAAAACCCTTATTTCTATTATTTATGAAAACAGAGTCTCTTACATTGAAAACCTCAACAACTACAGTAATTTTGATGTATTAACTTCATTAACCGGGAAAGTGTACGCAGTGAGTTACGACAGTCAACAGATAAACCCGAAAAAATAAAAAACGAAATAATGGAAACAGCAAACATCTCCAAATCTGTGGTACTGAAAATAACAAACACAGCTGGATGTGCCTCTTAGCTTACCTTAGCTTAGCTTAGCCAGCCGCGTATGTAAACTAATCAAGTTAAGCATTCCGTTAGCCGATTTTATGTTCAATACGAAACCGGTTAAAACTCAACTTACCAAACTCAGGTCTCTGCAGGAATCACGGGACATTATTTAGAGCTACATGCAGCAGTTTAGCCGCTCTTAAACCGCAATAAATATATTTAATAAAGTCTTCTCGGCACTACGCAGCTAAACAGAACCGTTTACCTCCATACAGTTACGCACGTACGTACTACGTCATCGCGCAAACTAGGGCGGAAGCAGGGGAATGCTTTGGTGAAATTTACAGCTGTAGTATGCTGAAAGAAATATCATAAAACATAACATTTTATGATTGATTTTTAACAGTTATCTGGGTGAAATAGCTGGATTCAGTTATATATACTTTAAGGTAAATGTAGCTTCAGTGGCAGCAATTATTTTCATGCTTCAGTCTTGTGAAATTTAATTGATCACTAGATTCTGTGTCTCCTATGATCTAATCTCTCCCATCGATCAGTTTATATGAACACAGTGCAGAGGTACATATATTTCATTCAAAATAACAGATTGGTGTAAGAATTAACCTTCATAAAACACTGAAGTGATGTTAGTGTTCCACGTAAAGACACACAAAAGTACATGTCAAAGGTACAAACCAATTCTTCTAGTGGGGAAAAACATATATAAAACATATAAACACATAACAGATAGTAAGATAATGATTTTTCAAAATCTATTAGTACAAAATGCAAATAAAAAAACTTGTTGAATCTGTTGATCTGAAGGGCTCGACTCATTCTTGCTCAACTGGGACTGACTTGTTCTCTCTGTTGTATTAAACTCCTTTACATTTCCTCACTTATTTAACTGTGACACAGGTTTGTTAAACAAGTTTCAGAGTCTTCAAACAGTCTTTTTGCGGCTACAGGTGAAGGTTTTCGGTTGCTGTTTGGCGGGCTTTTCTTCGTCGACGTCCGCTGCCTGACGTTCTCGTTCTCCTGGTTGATTAAAGGTGTTGTAATCCTTAAGACAAAGACAAAAAAAGAATTAATTTGACCAATTCCCTCTGTGGCTAAACACAATGACTGTGGATTGCACAAAACTAGCTTCATGGATAAATAACATCAGCTATAGAGGAAACAGATTTATGTTCTGAGATGTCAAATGAAGTCTGATTTTAGTCTGATTATCAGGCTGATGAGTTGATAAGCTGGTAAATCACAGACACAAAAAATGTGAAGAAGTAATAACAATGTACAAAACATATGTCCAAGTGAATAATGGTGAAATGATCTCACTCCCGAATGTCTTGGATTGTTTTTTGTGGTGTTTTGTTCTTCTCAGGGTCCCTGAATGAGAGAAGGATTTAGGAAAAGTCAACACAGGATTAGTCAGTCTTGTATTCATTGGTTTGTATTGATGTGTGCAGACTGTCAAAGCCAATACATTATCAGCATATTAGCTACAAGACACTTAGACTATGAGAGGACATATTAAGCTGAAACTCACCTGATCTTGCTCTTTTGTTTCATCAAAGCAAAGATGATCACAGCAACACAACAACAGAGCACCATCACAACAGCTAATACAATGATCCAGGTGGCATCTGGAGGAAAACAGGAGAAAAGTCTGACATGGAACAAAGTTCATGAATCAATCACAAATCAAACTGCAAAACAGACTTACTGTTTTCACTCTTATCAGAAACCAGTTTGTTATAAAAACCTAGAGAAAGAAAAAACAAACATCAGGATCAGATCATGTTCATGAGTCTGTGAAAGTGACATTTTAAAGTGTTTCTCACCATCAGTCAGTTGGACCTCAGGAATCATCACAAACGCCTCCATCTGAGGAGCAGACAGCACTCGGGCTGCACATCCAACCTGGGTGCTGTTGACACGGAAACCTGACAGCACTGCTGTCGTGGTGACAGTGACTGTACCGTTGTCATTGTTGCTGCTGATAGTGTTGTAGTGTGAGAAGGGGAGGTGTTGCTGTGTAACATCCAGTGTTACAGTGGGAGCAGGTCGACCTGTGGCTGAACACGACACAACTGACTCTCCAGAAGAGTTTGACTGTTGGACGTGGAGGACGGGTTGATGCAGCTCTGCACACAAAACACATCTGATGAAGATGACGGTACACAGACACCAGCTTCTGACTATCTTTGTTAAATATGGAAGGAAGGCATCTATGTTAAACTGGAACAACCGTCTCTAAACAGGACAGGTCTACAACACCACCTATCAGCTACTTATAATGCAGGTTCCTTCTCAGAAAGTTCTTTGTAGCGAAACATCGTAATGAAGTAATTGTAACTAATGGGATGCATAAAGTGCACCACAAAGCTGCATCTTTCCTTGGTAAAAAAAAAAGAAGAAGTAAATCTGCAGGCTTCTTTGCAACACTTCAATATATCGAATGTTCATCCACAAACAACACATAGATACAGCATGCACATGGAAGTAGATAGCTTGTTTACAATAGTGCAACTAAGTAATTACACAGAATATTAAAAATAAATTAAAATGGAGGAAAACAAATGCTGTTTAGGAATAAGATGTAAAGGTCCTATCTTGTTCCCCTTTTCAGCAAAGTCCCCTTAATGTGTCTTTCAATTTCTCAACTCAAAATACGACAAAGATGGTTCATTTTATCATGACTGTTGAACTCCTGCCTTTAGTTCTGTTCTAAACAGGCTTTTTAGTGTCTGCAGCTATCAATGCAACAGAGCTGCTGCTGTCCCCGCCCCCTTCAGGAAGAAGCATGGCATGTCTGGTGGGGGCCCGGCCCCCTCTGGGCCTGGGTCGGTGGGAGTGGACCCTCATCTGGGTCACCATGGCTTGGGGTTCCCCGGGGTCGGGAGGTGAAGGTCTGGGGGGGGATCTCCTGCATGTCTGGCGGGTCCTCTGGCGCTGTGGCTCTTGTTGGGTTGGGGGCTGGACTCACTTGCCTGGTGGTTGTCGTGGCTCTGGTGCTGGCTTGCGGTGGGCGGCGGCTCGGATCCGGTATGGGTTTGGGCGCGCCTTCGGGGGTGGGGACCGTGGGTTGCCGCGCTTCCCTGGGGCATGGTGCTAGTGGTATGCGTGGCGCCTTCCTGTTAACGCCGCTGACTCCCCGTCCGCTCGCGCTCTCTGGGCTTGCATCTGGGCCCGGCCTTGGTTTTCCTCTGGCTGGCTCCCGGTGGTGGCCTGCTTGGGGTGGGGCCGGCGACCTTCCCTCCGGTGGAGCGCTCGGTCCCTGTGTCTGGCTTCCCGGGCTGCGGTGGGCCTCCTGCCTCCCCTGGGGTGGGGGTGTTGGGTGGGGGGTGGGTGGGGGGCGGTTGGGGGGTGGGGGTGGGGGGCGGGTGGGGTGGTTGGGGGTGGGCGTTGGGTGGCGGGTGTGCCCCCATGCCCTGTGCCCCCCAGTCTTGTCCTTGGCGCGCTGGGGGTGTCGGTTGCTGCCTTCTCTTGGTCTCTGGGTCCGTGTGCTTGTCTGCGGCCCGGGCGGCCTTCTGGGCGGTGCCTCCTGGTGCTCCCCCTGCCCGGGGTGTGGGGGCACTTGGCCGGCCTGGCCCTGTTGACTTGTGGTAGTCGCTCTGGGCTTCGGTGTCCATCACACATGCATGTTTGTTCAGGGCTTACCAACTCCTGTCGAGTCCCCTTTCTGATAGTTGATGGGACCCGCCTGATTGTGCGGAGTCATTCTCCAGACTTTGCACTAAACTCACGCCCTCTATACACTTCTCTCTCACTCCTGTCCCCTGGCGTCCTAACTCTGCATACTGTCAGGACTTCTGGTTTCCAATTCATTTCTGTGCTGACTATTTGTTCCCAATTTTCAGATGTGGGATCGGTTGTTGGAAATGACATAGCATTTCACAGCACTCTTATAGGACTCAAATAGCGCTGCCTGTCTATACCCTCCCTGTTCGTCTTGTCTTGTCCTGTCCTTCATTTGTTTCCCCCTCAATTCACTGAGGTGCTGCACTGCCCCCTCTGGCTCATGATAGAAAAATTCAATAAAGAATGATAGCTTAGTCCCAGGGGGGGCCGGTGATGGTCACGCACATGCACAAAATATTAATATATTTTGCTGCAAGACTAAAATATGCATTGATCTCATTAAAGTTGACCCCCTTCTGTGGTGTTATACGTTGAGTATAAATGCAGACAAAAAAAAAAAAAAAAAAAAAAAAAAAAAAAAAAAAAAAAAAAAAAAAAAAAAAAAAAAAAAAAAAAGAGCTGCTGCTGTCCCCGCCCCCTTCAGGAAGAAGACTCTCTCTGCATCTCTGATTGACAACTCGGAACAGATCAGCCAACGCAGCCATGAGAATGTAAATATCATTGAATTCACAGCGCAGCCACTGTTTCTATCTCATTTGTTTAGTTCAGACGTGAACATCTTTACCAAACACATGAGCTTTTACTTTAACACCTCCAAGTTTATAAAAACCTTAAAAATACAATGGAAAATAGAATTTCACTATATGAGACGTCTGAAGTTCTAAATTGAAACCTCTGGATAAAGTGTCAAAGGACTGATGGGAAAAGGAAAAAGCTTCTCTCATCAGAAAGACTATTTATCACCCTGGATTCTAAACACTCATTCTTAAATTTGTTTTTCTTTTCTTTTTTTAAGTCATTTGACATTTTTTTCTTTGATTTAGCAATTTTATTTCAGTTTAATTGAAGTTCAGTCTATCAGTCTGCCCAGTTTTGTGAGTCAAAGCCATCCTTTCATCATTCTGAGACATACATAAATAACACGATGCTGCTGTCATTAACAGTAAATTAAAGGTGTGCAGATTCTTACCATCATGTCTCCTGTTCATTCCAGCACCTGTTGAGTTTTTAAAATTATTCTATCATAACAAATCCTGTGTTCTTACCGTAGAGTCGGAGGCAGGTGCTGGCAGTCAGAGCTCCATCAGGGTAGGTGTTAAACAAGCAGCGATAGCAGCCCTCGTCCTGCTCCGTCACGTTCCTGATAACGATGGAGCAGCTCTGCAGTCCAGTATACCTGAACTCCATTTTATCTGAATATTCTGGACTCACTGTTTGACCAAAGTACTTGTTGTAGGTGCCAAGATTCTTCTCTCCATCAGGGAAGACTTTCTGCCAGGTGACCTGAAGGACATCTTTAGACTGCAGGAGCTGACAGTTGAAATGAGCTTCCTTTCCCACTGCTGCCACCACAGTCTGCTGTGTTTGGACCACTGCTGTTAGACCTGCATGCAGGCAAACACATGGCACTTATAGAGCTGAGCACAGCCCTTAAACCTCATGGATTTCCTCCACTAACGGCACCATTTTAAGTCATTTCAGAGTCAAATAAATATAAAAAGTGAGACAGTGTGTTCTAAAGGTGCAGTCAGACTGAAATCAAATGAAGAAAATCAGGGGTTTGGTTTTATTTTTTATCTTTAGCAGCAGCAGCAGTACTCGAAGACGAAACATGAACTCTGATGAATTTGAAAAGTTGGACCAGCTGTGGTCTCCAAGTTTAGTCTTCCTTTAATGGTCTGACCATTCAACAGAACAGAATATTATAGAATCTAATGGATAAAACGTTCCCACAATGTTACATGACAGCAAAAGAACGGCTTTCTGCTTGTCATATCTTTGCAGGAATCAAATATAACATAAAAAAATCCTTTTGTTGCTGTGAAACTAGAACATAAATGTTGAATAAATGCTGATAAATCTGACTTATGTTGGATCATACTGCATGATAATTTGCGGAAGCAGAAACACAAACGGTTCTTTATTTATTATTTCAAGAGCTGCCTGCTGGTTAAATTCCCCTCCAGGATCAACCCAGTCCACCTACAGAGCAAAGCACCGTACGTGCAGATGTCTGTTCACTAAAACCTTGATCTTGAAAGAAACTGAAACTGAAACAAGTCAGAAAAGTGCAATATTCCCCTCTTAAATGTTTAAAAGGGAACGTTATTAGAATGTCTAAAGAACATTCTGTGAACAAACTTTCCTGCTGAAAACTTAGTAGAACTTTCTCAGAATATTCTCTGGACGTTCCCTGAATGTATTTAGTATGTCTAATATCCTTGATTAAATTTGAAAACCTAATTAACATGATTTAGGAATGGGGTTTATACCTAAAATACAGTCATCCTATGGACTATGATCTTTAAAGTAAAACCCTCATGAATGAAATCAGGTCATTTTAGTGCATTAATAACATTTCAGTCACATTGTAGGAGCTGAAGTCACTTCAGTGCAGGTGGAAAACTGCATTATATGACCTCAACTGGTCCTTTAATGTAATTTGAACCAGTAAAAACAACTGGATTGGTTGTAACTTATGACGACGTAAAGGAATCGAGTCCTGTTGCGAAGTTCCCTGAGAGCTAACTGACAGTAATGCAGCAGTTGATGTAGTTCATCTTCTATATGCTGCACTTTAAAGGATGTTATGCTGAACTGTTATTGATGGTTCTTTTCTTTAGAGGCTGGAAAAGTGAATGAAATATAGCACAGTTTATTCTCCAAATGCTGCACCTTCATGGATATTTATTGCATTATTTATTTTTTTATTTATTCAAGTGAATATTTTATTTATTTACATTTATTTCTTTATTTTATTTTAATTAATTTAGTATTTAATTTTTTTGTTAAATGAAATAAATTTAAAATTTTACATTTTAAAAATAAATGTTATGTTTTACATTTTATAAAATAAATTTAAATTTTTTATTAGTGGGTTGCTGTTGAGTAAACAAGTGTTGTTGTTGTTTTTTAAAAAAGAAAAAAGAGGCAGTGTCATGTTTTGTATTTTTGAACTGTTTCCTCCAAACTGATGTACGTTAGTGTCCAGGTCCACCTCCAGCAGTCAGTGCTGTTATCTGACAGGACACACCTTCACATGGCACTGAGCTCTCTAAACTAAGCACTTACTACAAGTGACACTGTTTTTTCTTTCAACCACATCCACAGCAAATAAATGTAAAAATCAAAATGTGTTCTATAAACACAGAAAACAGTTTGTCTCTCTCACCTTTTGAAAAGATCCCCAGCACTGCAAACAAATACAGACCAGCACTGTCTGCCATTGCTGCTCAGCATGTGCGCCAAAATTCAAACTCTCTCCTGAAAATGCAGGTGGAGCTAATGTGGATCAAACCATTCTTCATGTGGGTGTCAATATAAAGACAACAATGTAAAAAGTGATCAATGTGATCCAAAAATGATTACATAAAGCCCAAATATGGATTATGATAGAGATGATTAGATCTGCTACTATTAATATTTTTGCCCTTTGGTTCTTAAAAGTTATTTTCCAGCACATGACTAATGAATGTCCCCCCTGTTCACTGCACAGTGGAACAGTCTCACACTTTACTTTCACTTTCATAAATACTCACAGGATGGACGTGTAGAGGCCCAATAATGTACAAGCGAGACCCTTTTTCACACAAGCAGCACAACAGAAGAGAAATAAACCTTTTTGTTTGCAGGTTTATTTAAGAAAATGTCAAATAAATGAAAAAAACATGATTCTGATACCTGCAAGAAACGCTAGAATGACTTTATATTACTAGATGTGTAAATATTCATATTAAAATTAACAGAAAATGACGAAACGAGTATAATTTTCCACAGATATTGATGTGTGATTCCTTGAGTTTCCACATTTCTTTAGTAATTCTGAATAAACAGCGACATCATGTGGTCATGTTGTGCAATTTCAGCAGAAGTCCTGCAGCACAGACCGAGTCACATTTAGAGAGAAGTTACATCTAAATAAGCAAAATACTGAAGTCTGATGGGTGCAGTGTGGTTATTCCTGCTGTTATTAGTATCTGCAGTCACTGGAATAACAGTAGTTTTACCGTCCAGCAGATATCACTGAGAGGAGACATGTTGATGCATTCATTTTCATTTAGTCACTACATGTCAGCAATTAACTACAAACACGACAACAAAACATCACTTTTCTTTTGCTCATTTTAATTTTCTTTTCACATCAGTCCTCAATTATAAAAATATGAAAACATTAAAACCATCAGTCTTTAAAAAAGGCAGTAAAAAAATAAATCGTACAAAATATCAACATGAAAGCTGCAGTGGACATGATCATGCATTAAGGTCAAAGTCAAATTCATTTACAACAACTCAAGCTGCCCAAAGTGCTGTAGAAGCCAAATACAAACAACATATCAGTAATGGCAAAAACTGGAATGAAACAGGCATTAAAATTAAAATACATTAAAACCACAATAAAACAAAAACAAAACAATAAATCAATGAAGACAAACGCTCAGGTCAGCCTGCGGTAAACAGAAGTACGTCTTCAGTAAAGATTTAAAATGCTCCAGTGTTTCAGCAGATCTAATATTGAAGGGCAGGTTATTCCAGAGTCTGGGACCTGCCACAGAAAAGGCTCTGTCGCCTCGAGATTTAGGTTTAGTCCTTGGAGTGGTTGAAATCAGCTGAAACGGACAACAGCTCAGAAAGAAAGGAAGGAGCCAGAGCACTCAGAGGTTTAAAAACCAAAATAAGAGCTTTAAACTGGATCCTATATGTGACAGGAAGCCAGTGTAAAGAGGCCACGACTGGGGTTATATGTTCCCATCTTTTAGTACCAGTCAGCAGGAGAGCAGCTGCATTCTGAGCCAGTTGAAGACCATGTATAGAGGACTGGTCCAGACCACAATACAGAGAGTTGCAGTCGTCCAACCGGCAAGTAATGAACATGTGAATAACATGTTCCAAGACTTCAGCGAGAAGTTAATTTTAAAAATTAGGCAGAACAGATTTGTTTAACTGAGATGTGATTGTTGTGTGAGAGTTTGAGTCCAACTTTAGTACCAGGATTTGTAGTCTCTCTCTCTTTAATGTAGTTCTGATCAGGTTTGACTTGTTGCTACTGTTTGTCACCAAAGAGTCAACACGGGTCATCATAAAGTCTTCTTGCTGTTGAAGGTGACGGTGTTGTGTTGGCTTCTTGATTTTTCTGAGGAGATGTCCGCTTTCTGACCAGACTGTTCTCTTCTGCAGCTGAAGGTGCTTCAGACCTGAAACAAGAACACTAAATTAATAATGTGCTTACAGACAACATGAGATTAGCCAAGAAAGAAGAAAAAGACTGAGAGTGAAAATAGATGAAATAACTTTGTCCAAGCAACAAAACACACAATAAAGAGTGACTCACTTCTGAGTGTCGTTGATCGTAGTCTGAAGCATCTCAATCATCTCTGGCTTCCTGTGTGACAGATGGAAGGATTTAAGAACAGCTAAAGCTGCACAAACTTTGATCAGCTAACAGAGACACAGAGACAACAACATTACCTGTTTTTTCTAAGCGTGATCACAGCAACACAACCACAGGCCACCAGCAGAGGGAACCCAACGATCAAAGGCCATCCTTTGAGGAAAAATGTTGATGTTATACTCTCAGCAATGAAAAAACAGAGTGAATAACTTGTGAACATCTTAATGTTAACTTACTGAAACCTCTCTGATTTGGTCCAGACTCCTCATCTGAACCTGAGAAACCAAACATCAGGATCAGATCATGATCATGAGTCTGTGAATGTGAGGTTTTAAAGTGTTTCTCACCATCAGGAATCATCACAAACGCCTCCATCTGAGGAGCAGACAGCACTCGGGCTACACATCCAACCTGGGTGCTGTTGCCACGGAAACCTGACAGCACTGCTGTCGTGGTAACAGTGACTGTGCCGTTGTCATTGTTTACGCTGACATTGTTGTAGTGTGAGAGGCGGAGGTGTTGCTGTGTAACATCCAGTGTTACAGTGGGAGCAGGTCGACCTGTGGTTGAACACGACACAACTGACTCTCCAGAAGAGTTTGACTGTTGGACGTGGAGGACGGGTTGATGCAGCTCTGCACACAAAACACATCTGATGAAGATGACGGTACACAGACACCAGCTTCTGACTATCTTTGTTAAATATGGAAGGAAGGCATCTATGTTAAACTGGAACATCCGTCTCTAAACAGGACGGGTCTACAACACCACCTATCAGCTACTTCAGTTCTGAGACCCCTTAAACCAGAAGGTTTCACAGCCCTTCACTCCATAAGGTCCTGAGTTGTTAGCCAAAGAATTAATACTTTTAATGAAGATGTTGTTGCAAAGACACCAGATTCTGACCTTTTCTGTTAAACATGTAAGTTTCTATGGGAGTCAAGAGTCACCTGGTGGTTAAATAAGTGTAACTCAGTGAAGTTCTTACCGTAGACTTGGAGGCAGGTTCTTCCTGTCAGAGCTCCATCAGGGAAGGTGATGAACAAGCAGTGATAGCAGCCTTCATCCTGCTCCGTCAGCTGCCTCACAATGATGGAGCAGCTCTGCAGGGAAGCATTTTTAAACTCGACTTTGTCTATGAACTCTTGATTCACTGTTTGACCAAAGTACTTGTTGTAGGTGCCAAGATTCTTCTCTCCATCAGGGAAGACTTTCTGCCAGGTGACCTGAAGGACGTCTTTAGACTGCAGGAGCTGACAGCTGAAATGAGCTTCTTCTCCCACTGCTGCCACCACAGTCTGCTGTGTTTGGACCACTGCTGTTAGACCTATAATAAAGTTCCAGACATGTGTGTGTTTGTGCACTTACAAAATTCATTAAATATCATTATTAGTGTCAGACTTACTTTACACACAGTAATGCCAGATATACAATAACAAGCTTAGGTTTTTCTGGGGGGGAAATGGCAAAAACAATCACTCAAAGTATGATTTCTGACACTTTTACAGCCAAAATAACAAAAAAAAGGCCCAAGTGGCCTGTATGATACTTGGGTCATAAACGGTGTAAACCATCCCCTCCTTTAGAATGAATCACCTTCAGCACCGTGTAGCTCCACATAAACACACAGCAATCACATGTCGTTCAATAAAGAAATGATCGAGGCCTGCATAGAAATGCACATCAGTGTATCACTCTCTCTCACCTTTCTGAAGGACTCCAAGAACAAAAAAACTGCACAGAAGTTGACGATGTTTCATTTTTGCGCCATGCTCCTGAACTGCTCAAATTCAAAGTGAAACTAAGTTCCAGCCAATCACAGAGCGACAGAATGACAGATTCACCAACAATGTAGAGACGAAACCTCAGATAAATATGAACAATACTACGGAAATAATCTAAAAAAATGATACTATTTGGTGTGCAATACCAGATTACCTTTTTAAAATATGATATAAACAGCGTAAGTCGCCTGACCACCCCCCTCCCCTTCATGGCGTAATGGTACATTCCTCTGAGCAGTCACTTCAGCTTGTTTGAAAACTGTTTTTAAATCATCACTGGTTCCTCCAATACACTGTCCAGCAGCAGTGATCCACACCACTACATGATGTAAATATTAAATTATTCATCATTGCATCATTTTACAGTATCTGGTTGGACAGTAGATATCTGCTGTTGTGTCAAAATAAACACAGGAAACGCAGTAGGACGTCATTTCAACAAAATCTATACTGAGTTTCACATCTTCAGATTAAATCTCAGATATTTTCAGATGCATTTTGAAACAAAGGTGGACGTGTTGGTTTTTGTTTGTGCACCTCTGAGAGTTCTCCTTTGCTGTTGAGTCACTAAATTATAGTTTCAGCTGCTCAGATAAAGGAGCTGAATCCTGAAGACAGACCTAACCTCCGTACATGTGAAGGGAATAAAAGCAAAACAAAGAGCCGTTCCAGCCAACGTTTAAAGAAGTTTTAATTCAGTAAAATTGAAATAATGTGTTTGCAACAAACACATGAAAGCACGTGTAACATTTAAATACATTTGTAATCAGCTGAACAGAAATAAATAAATGGAAATAAATTATGTGAAACACATCAAGGATTCATTTCTTCCTCCGAACTTGTGCAGAACTTGAATGGAAGTAATGCAGGCCACAGTTTAATGGTCTACCACTTCATAACCACACAGTAAACGTCCTGTTCCTTGCTACGTGTGATTTAATAAATAATATTCACAGTACACAGGAAGTGCAAACTGCGAGAAAAGTGCCGAACTGCAGGTGTAGAAAACATTCTGTTGTGTAATATATTAATAGTTCAATCACATTACCAAAGTAACAGTTGCAATTTCCTGTGGGGAAAAATACAAGATAAAAGTTTTGATTGTGGTCTGATTTCAGGTTTCTGTTGTCCCCATTGAAGACACTAGATGGCAGCACAGTCTATGAGTTTCGTGTCACCACACCACTTCAGTTTGTTGTGTTGGGAACCTGCTGGATCAGTCAGGAGCAGACCTCCACTATTGCACTGTGCTGCAGCCACTGTAAAGTAAACTGCTTAAAAATGTGATACACTGTTAAAAATAAAGACTGTCTGCTGCAGTGGTTTCACTTGTAGGTAGCTTCTCGTTGGATCTTTACATTCAACAAAGCCTGAACAAGCCTTTTGCCTTGAGCTCCACAAAGTTAAAGTGCTGCGGTTTCAAAGAAATGCCAAAGGCCAGGTAGTTCTCATAAACCACCTGTGGAAACATGGAGCTTGGATGGCAGCGTCCAGCTTAGTTCGCTGCTCAGATGCAGTAAAATGAAGGGTTCTGTAATGCTGTCATGCTCACTGTGAGAAACTGTAATCTCAGATGACTGCTGGACTGTCAGACGATGGTTGTTTCGCCTTTGCCCTTTTCTTCCACCTGCAAGACAAAAGAAGTTCATGAAGCTGTGGGTAGAACGTCGCACGGATGATGACCGAAAAGGAGAAGTTTACTGTTGAGACAAGAAACAACTCATGATCAGACAGTAAAAGCCTTCATGAAACTTCCCCTGTTTGTTTCTTACGTCCACACAGTGACTTTGCATTTCAGGTTTTTTCCCAAGAATTGAAAACAGGTTAAAAATGCAAATTAATTAAATATGCACTCATTTAAATTAATTGGCAGAGCAGAAATCTGAGCTTTGGATGAAACCAGCTTCAGAAGTCTTCAATTTCTGAATTCCGCTCTGTAAATCTGAAAATACTCTCAATCAGGAGACAAATATCACAGATATCTGACCCCTCCCTGCCCAAGATTACTGCTGCTGTGCCACCTACTGTCTTCATAAAGCTCATACTAATGCTGCTGTGAAGTCCTGTTGCGTCCTCCTACTGACCTTACAACAGACATAGTACTTTGCCAGTGATGGACTGTACACCATACTGCACACTGTATGTGGTTTCATATGTTTCGATGTCCTGTTTGTCCTTAACAATGCTGCTCTTACTTGCCTCTCAAGGACATAGAAAGGAATCAAACTAGAAAACTTATTGCATGTCAGCGCAACTAAACTGGAAATGTCGGGTTCAGAGTAGAGATAGAAAAACTCGGCAATTAAACATATGTAATATGACTGAAATCCATGCAACTAGACAAAGTCTGGTGAAATAAATGCCACAATGCGCATTTCTGGATGTTTTCTTTCCACCAGTCCGATTAAAGCAAACGATCCCTGGACAGCAGGTTTTTTTGGTCATACATCTTCAACACTTCTCACCTTTTTCGCAGCACGACAGCCGCAACAGCCACGCAGGAAACAGAGAGTACAGCAATGACGACCGACGCCACCTCAGACTGAGACAGTCCCTTATCTAGGAGGAAACAGCACATGATCAGTCTGGACACAAGTACAGTAACTTCAACTTCCCTGCAAGAGAAACATTTGGGGGATTTCAGCTGCAGCTTTCTTTCTTTTAAACCCTGAGAACGGACTTCTCAGACGCGGTGCCTGATGTCCACAGAGAGCTGCTGTAGATCTGCTCAGTGCTCCCATAAATGAAAGTGAAACCTTCCCAATGTGATGAGTCACAGCTCAGCTGACTGGCAAAACAAAGCAGTTCAAAGAACTCTTTCTTTATGCAGTGAATTCACTGAACTTCCTGGACTAGTTCACTGTTTAAATGCCTTAAATTTACCCCCAGTCCTCCAGGAAACGAACAAATGATGAGTCACTGATCTGCATCACTCCAGCAGCTCACTGTAATGAATAAAGGAGGAGCATGCACAGGAAAAAAACATGACATGGCTTTAGGTAAGGTTTGATTTATTGAAACTGTTAACCCTCTGAAGCCCAAAACCAGCAGGTACGTGTCTGAAAGGAGAGTTCCACCATTTATCAGAGTCAGACACTGTGAAAGCTGGTCAGCTCTTCAACTTTCTGACTGTCCTTGAATGCATCATGTGTGCCAAAAATAACTCCTGCTCTCTAACCAGATTATTAAAAAGCTCACAATCACAATCCTTAAGCCATGACTCAGCTGCAACTCAAAGAAAGGGGATTAGTTAAATATCTACAGTATGTAGAGACGCCATTGTTTCCAGTACCGGTAACACCTGTCTATGCTATACATGTGGACTCCAGATTTTTAAAAAAAATTCTTGTAAAACAAATAATCAAAGAAAGCATTCGCACCCTCTGAACCCCAAAACCCACTGGTAGGTTTGAAGGCAAGTTATCTTAAAACAATTCCAAAACAACACCACTGATCAGAGCCAGAAACTGTAGAACTGTAACTTTCCGACTGTCCTTGAACTACACATGCTGCTCCGTCAGAAAATGTTGCCAAATCTAAACTGATATTTCATCAGAAATCACTTTATTCTACGTGTCTCATTTAAATATTCTCCAAAAATAAACTGTGTGTTTCTGGAAAACAACTATTCTGTAAACGGTGAAGGTTCAGGGACTCCTCGGCTGAACTGCAGGACGTGTTTAATGCATTGGTTTTATATAGCGCGTTCTGGGCACTCAGAGACACTTTACATTGAATTATTCATTCACTCCATACTTAATGGTGGTAAGCTACATATGTAGCCACAGCTGCCCTGGGCTAGACTGATGTTTTCGTATATAAGCACAAAAACATACACAAAAATATAAATAGTAAAATATCTGTAATATGTAGAGCCACCATTTTTTCTAGTATTGACAGCCCCCGAAGAATCTTGTACATGTTGATTCCAGTTTTTTCAAATTTGAGTGATGAAAATAATAAAAGGATTAAAACTTCTCACACTAAGTTCTCTCTACTTCTAGCCATCATTTTGCCATTTCCAGAAGTACAGGACTTCATATTGCAGAGAAAATGAGCCACAGTGAGTAAAAATGTAACAGGAACAAACAATGCCCAGCAAATGCCTTTATGGTTCAGAGGGTGTGTTGTTGTATATTCGATCACTTTCAGTCAGTAAACATGATAACTAGATGCTGGGAACAGGATTGCATCAGGGACTTTATCTTTAACTTTCACTTCCCAACAAGTATTAGTTGCTTACTGTCAGGAAGCATCATCATACTGTTTTCCAGGAAGCTGAACTTCCACAACCCAAACTCAACCCCTGATCTACATACCCTGTTTATTCTCTTCATCAGATGAATGGAAGTTGATCCTCTCTTGTCTCTGGCCCTCCATCCCAGCGTTCAGCACACAGTCCACATGTCCTCCCCAGTCTGGAGGGACCTTCAGAGTGACGCTGCGGCTGCTGGTGAACGTTTGGTCACTGTTGGTTACTACAGCAGTCTGTGGTTGATGGAGGCTGGTGGCACCGGATGAAAAGTCCCACTTAATGGTTGGAGCTGGTTTACCTGTAGCTGAGCAGCTGAACACCACCTCCCTGCTGCCTTCCTGCTGTTCACTGCTGACTGAGTGGCTTGTGTTCACCGTCGATATTCCTTTATGGAGATTTAAAAACACATGTCAGAATTCAAGCTGCCAAACAAGCTTAATGATGCTTCCCTTTGCATGAACTTGCTGCTTTTACCTTGAACCGTGAGGCAGGTCTGTCTCCGCTTGGACCCGTCAGGATACACATTAAACGAGCAAATGTAGCAGCTTTCATCCTCCCATGTCACGTTCTTCAGGGTGATGGATGTTGAGCTGAGAGACGCTTCGGTGAAGATCACTTTCCTCCTGTACGGCTCATTTACCTGCTGTCCAAAGCGTTTGCTATAAGTGGCTAGATTCTCTATGGACTCGTCCACATAGAGCCGCTGCCAGGTGACCTGCAGCACACCTGGAAACCATCCAGCAAGTCAGCAGTTAAACACAGTTTAATATTTAACCAGTGCTCTGGATAACAGAGATATTACAGAGAAATGCAAACCATTGCTAGATTAGGTAAAACCAGAACCTTGAGACGATACAGTCCCAGATTTTGACTTTGAGTGATTTTCATTTGACCAATAGGTTTCTTCTGGCTGGAAATGATATCAACAAGTTTATAAAAGAGAGTAAGACGTTGTGTTGGAGATGTTAATAAGGAATTTAAATGATTTCTATCGTAACAGTATCAGACTGCCTGATGCTTTCCTCCATGTTTCACCATCATCCCCACTCTCACCCCAACCGGTCGAGGCAGATGGTCACCTTCCCTGAGCCTGGTTCTGTCGTGGGTTTTACTTTCCTCCCCGTTAAAGGGATTTTTTTTGTTCCTTCCCACCGTCGCTGACTGCTTGCTCACAGGGTATCCAAAGGCATTGTTTGATTGTTGGGTTCTGTGTTCCTTGTTTAAAAATCATAAGGTCTTTACCGTACTATGTTTAGGCGCTGTGAGATGACATGTTGTGAACTGGTCGCTTCATAAATACAGTTGAATTGAACTGACTCAGGATGGTGTTCTTGGAGTTGAATGCCTCCCTTTTTCCATCCCTGTATCCAAATAACTCAATTTTCAACCAAGAGCTCTTTCCTTTGTCCACGTGAGCTCTTGTGCATCTATCTTTAAGAATCCAGAGTGTTCAGCGTCCTCTAAAGCGTCTGTCTTGACATGTTGCGACCAGAATCACTCAGAGTCATCAGGATGGCTTTGGTGCTGATCCCCTGACTCTTCCTGGCTGCTGTTTTCAGCATTTTTGCCAGCGCAGGAGTCAATTTCAGCTTTTCAGCTTGATCCTTGAAGATCTTTCCATGTGGAACTCCTTGTAATTGCACCACTGGCACTTAAAATCACTTGACTTGACTCATGTGAGCAGCCACAATGTGCAACCTCATTCTGCTCTTTGGTTTTAGTCATGACTTGCAACTGGCCTGTAACTGACTGCTGCATCACTTGTTTTCAATTTTAAGGGCAGTAGTCTCATTTGGAATGAGAGAGAAACTGCATTTTCTCAAACGATTGTGACAATTTCAAAGGTTATGAGTAACTTTGGACATGACATTTTTAGTAAAAACAATGAAAATCATTTTAAAGAATGATTATTTACATCACTCACATCCTTGCTTATGTCATTTCCAGCGAGAAGAAACCTACTGGTCCCATAAAAAAATCACTCTAAATTCAGATTTGGCTCAGGTAGAAATCATTTTGATGTTCAGAATGTATTTTTTCCACACCTGTTGGATTATTAACTGCACACCAGTAATACGCGTCTCCTCCGTACAGAGCTGTGGTGTTTCCATGACCTCTGATTTGTGAAGTTGAGGCTAAAAATAAAATAAAAAAAACAGCTGCGTGTCAATGAGGGCAGTGAAATAAGCAATAAGTGATAAGTAAATCAGTTTTGAAAGACAATAATAAAATATTGGATAAAATACTGAGCATATGATTACATTTAAAAACATAAACTGACCCTCCAAGCTCTTTAAATGCAGACATCTTTAAATAAAGTGCTAATTCAGCTCTTAACTTAAACATACATTAATACCAGGATAGCAGGGCCATATAAAGCTCAATATATCACTCACCTCTGAGGAGTAGAGACAGAACCATCAGGATCCACAGCATGTTTCCTCCAGTACAGCACAGACAGCTCTACTTTCAGTTTTTCCAGTGAGCTGGCTTCTAAATAAGAGCCTGAAAAGAAACCTAACTAAGGGGGCGGGGCTGAAATTATATGATCACTGCCTGGTAGCTGTAATCAGCATCAGAGGAAATTCTTTATTTTGGTTTCATTTCTTGAAGAGCATCTTATTGATTGAGGCCGTTGTTGGATATATGGCATGAAAAGTAGAGCAGGCCACATTTATGATGCTTGACAATGAAATTCTTATTCAAATCTATTAATGAGGCGACAACAGGCACTGTAGCAGGGTGACCACAGGCCTGAATCTAGTTCCACTTCGTTTGAAATGCTTTGACTCACTCTGTATTTCCCTCTTTAGGATATTACTACTGTGTTGACAACAACTCCCGTAATCTGAAGCTGTCTGAAAAACCCCAGAAGCAGAAGTTTCACACGCTTCACTGGTGCCGTCCAGTTTCTTATGGTTGTAACCCTACGATGCATGACCACCCTCGCGCTTTCATGATGGTAGGCGAGTTCACACTCGTGATGTTTGATATATTTTGTTGAAGCTGCCACGCCGACACCGGGAAAGCCCACCTTCATGAGGGGACAGCAGGAATATCTGGGGACACAGATTTTGCAGAAAGAAATTAATCACTTAAGGTTTTCTGCCTCTTACTGGACATCATGAAACAATCAGGTATATTGGGAATGATATGTGCAGATGAAAAGTGGAGTCGGTAATGGGGTATTGAGGTTGCAGATGCTGCTTATTGGATGTTATCTGACTCTTTCCGAAGGACTTGATTAAGTTGACAGACTTTTGTGGGGAACAGGGTCATCCAGAGCTGTCTGAAACGTTTTCTTAGATGACAAATGGTGGACTTGTGGACATTCAGGGGCCTCGAAAATGTATTTTGTGCATTGTGCCACGGTTCATTCTTGAGTCAAAACCAGGATTAATAAAGTCAGGTTTTCAAATTGAGCTCACATAAAATGATTCTGACCATCCAGAGGAAAACACATCGTTTTAAAATTGCCTGTTTCATGTTTAGATCTGAAAGAAGTAAAGGTATGGAAAGAGTTAGCAGCAGAATATAGGAAGGAAGTTTGTTGTGTTTAATACAAAATAAAACTTGAATTTATTTGATTTATTACACAAAAAATAGACAAAAAAACCTGCAATCAACATGTATAACAATTTTTTTCCCACAGGTGCTAGCAGTACTTGGTGGCTCTACTTTACTTTAATCGATTTACATTTATTTGTATTTTGATTTCCAGACTTGCCTCCTATTGGCTCTGTATAAACACTGCCTGCAGTTCAGCTGAAAAGTCGTACCATTTTTTGTGATCGCAGCTGCGTCTGTCTTGGCTTCCTAGTTGCGTCTTAGAGCGCTGAATTTTTTGTTTTTTTGACAGAATCTGTTTACCGAAAAATATGGTGGGGGTCAGTGGTTAGGGGACCGGACTACTGATCAGAAGGTCAGAGGATTGAACCCCAATGCGGCCATCGTTGGGCCCTTGAGCAAGACCCTTAACCCTTCCTGCTCCAGGGGTGCCGTACCATGGCCGACCGTCACCCCAATGTACGGAAACAAAATTTCACAATGCTGTAAAAATGTATTTGTGACAATAAAGTTTTCTTTTGTTTATTTTTGATGAATTTCTAATTGAGATGTGTAGAATAAAGTTAGTTTAGAGAAATATTCTGATTTTAGGCGTGGATTTGATACATTTTCTTACAAGGGAACGGCACACCATAGATAATTAGTTCAAGGACTGATGGAGAGTCGAAAATCCGGTTAGGTTTCACAGATTCAGGCTCAGATAAAGGGTGTAGTTTCAAATTTAAAATGAAAGACAACCCGGCCTTTCAAACCCGTTGGTGAGGTTTGTAGATTAGAAGGTTAAAGCCACACCTGCTCAGACCCTGACACCTGAACCCTTTTCCAACCTGAACCAAAGAAATGGGTCACCCATCACATGCTGTTTTATGATTACGTCCAGTGTGTGTTCATGTCTGGGGTCGGGTGCAGTTCTTGTTCACGCACGTTTCACTTCAACATGAGTAATGTCACAGTAGAATTCCCTTCAGCTGAGTGACGCCATGTGTGGTAATCCTGATATGATCCACGTCCCTGCAATGCTGCGTCATCGTGCTCTGGTCCAAACGTGTCATCCTGAAACTGTGCTCTCAGTTTTATCTTCAGGAAATGTCAAAAGGAGACAGATTGTTACTTACTGTGAGCTCCAACAATGGCTGTGTATTCTTTCTTTCCGGCGTCTGTCACCAGATGGGATAACCCACGAACGAAGCTTTGGTTTGGTTAAGCCTCATGACCAGTTACCCACATTGATCCAGTAAACAACACCTTATTGTGCTGAGAAACCTCGTTTACACAACAACATAAAGGGGAAGCTTCCTGCCCAAATTCTTTTACACAGTGTCATATGTTAGGAAAGAACCTGACAGATTCTGAGGAAGGGATCTCCGCCTCACATTATTAAGGAATTACACAACCTGGAATGTGTACAAAACAACTGTATGAGCCTTAATTGGCCAATAATGTACAAACATATTGGACTCTCTTGATTATCAGCTGTTTTTTTTTACAGTTTTATGCTATGAAACTGATAAAAGCATGATCCATTAAGATTACTCAGGTCAAAGGTGTGTGATATGAAGCAGCAGCAACTACCTTGTATTTATATTACATAACATAAAAACGTGCAAAGTTCTTTCCTTTTTAGAAATAAAAGTCCACGAGGAAAGTACCTGACAGCTAACACCTGCAATTTAAAACCCAACAAGCCCAGGAACCAGCTAGTTGTTTAACATGTCACATTGTTACAGCACCAGCCCTGTAATTTAGATTCAAACAGATGCAGACTATTTTGGTTCGCAGGGTGGGGTCACTTCTCTGATTTTCAAACTTAACTCTTCACAGTGGTTAAAGATAGCCTGCCAGTTTCAGCTGTGAGAGTTTGGCCACTGCTTGATCTGTAATGTCTGTAATGACTGGTATTAGACCCTGCAGTGCATCAGGATGTGCTGAAGATGCCTTTAAATTGCGCACACTCATCTGTATACAGTGTTTTGCTCGTTTGGGCTACATTTATACTTGCAGATTCATTATCCAAAACTCCATCTTAATTGTGCTGAAAGAACCAGTTCTCTTGTCCTTTAATAGCCCTGCACCCAGCCTATCAGTGCAATCAACCACCAAAAGAAACACGCAAAACAACTGCAAATAAATGACACATATTCTGAGAGAAAAGTGTAAGCAGCTCACCCAAGAGGAGGTGGTTTCAGATCTTTACCAGGTACTTCTTCTGAAAATAAAAAAAGGGAATGTCAGCAGGGGAACACCAGACTCAGAAGATTATTTATGAAGAAGTCGGCGTGTCCAGGTTTTTCTAGGACAAAATGAAACAACATCCTCATTCTTGAAGGTGTAGAGAAGTACACATTCAATCAGCAGTGCAGACGTGTGAGTCTTAGTTCAAAATAACAGCCACATAAAGTCGTGCATGCACATTTAAAAAGGAATCTACAAATAGTAAGATTAAAAACAGCAATATAGGCTTAAAAAGGTCAGCTAACGCAGCATGGCAACATAAAAGTATTTAATCCTACCCAAGAGCAATGACCACGCAGACCCACAGTGCCGATATAAAGTCCTCACCCCTCTTGGAAGTTTTCCCCTTTTGTTACTTTCAACATTAAATCATGATCGATTTAAAATGGCTTTTCCTCACTGTAATTTACCCAAAAAAGACTCTTTCATGCCAAAGTGAAAACAGATTTCAACAAAGACATGTCAGTTCATTAAAAACAATTAATGTAAAACATGTGATTGCATGACTGTTCACCCTCTTCAACACAGCATTTAGCAGATGCACCTTTGGCTACAATCACAGCATTGAGTCTGTGTGGACAGGTCTCAGTCTGAACATCAACAACAACAACTAAACTGCAAGGTCAGGTCATACTGGGATCAGGAGGGAACTAACTGTCAGTGACTTTGAGGTCTGGGCTTTGACTGGGGAACTCCAGAACCTTCACCTTGTTGTCTTTAAACCATTTCTCTGCAGCTCTTTTGCAGAACTTCCCTATAATTTGCTGCTTTTATTTTACCTTCTGCCTTGACAAGCCTTCCATGGCCTGTTGCTGAGAAACATCTCACCATGCGTCACATCATGATGCTGCCACCACCATGCCCCACATCATGACGCTGCCACCCCCATGCCACACATCATGACGCTGCCACCACCATGCTTCACATCATGATGCTGCCACCCCCATGCTTCACGGTGGGTATGGTGCATTTGTGGTGATGTTCAGTGTTTGGTGGCCATCAAACATGACGTCTGGTCTGATGGACAAAAAGCTCATTTTGTTCTCACCGGACCAAAGAACTTTCTTGTGTCTCCCACATGTCTTCTGGTGAACTCTTGTAAACCCTTCAGAGGAGTCACAGTTGTCTTCGTGGCCTCTCTCACGAGTCTCTTTCTTGCACAATCACTGAATAAATGGATTTAACTGGACTCCAAGTGATATTCAGTAACTTGGAAATTTCCGTGTATCATTCTCTGACTCATGTTTTTCAGAAACCTTTCCATGTAGTTGTTGTGTGACTAAGTGTTCTTTAGCCTTCATGGTGTAGTTGTAGTCAGGAGTGCTGATTCATCAGTGACTGGACCTTCCATATAAAAGTACCTTTATACTACAATCACTGAGACACATTGACTGAACTCAGATGATCCATTTACTGACGATGGGACTTCTATTGCCAACTGGCTGCACTTGTGTTGAATAAGAGTCACTTTAAACTACTTTGTAGAAAACAAAAGGAAATACTTGTCCAAAAAGCCAAATTTAATTGACCAAGTTTCAGTGTTTAAAAGCAATAAAAGGGGGAAAACTTCCAAGGAGGCACTATTTATTTACAGGGGAATGAGACCCTTTCTCGTCATTGTTTATCAAAATGGTCAGTTCATGTTGGTGCAGAGGAAGGAAGCCTTTAAACATCCACCCACTATAAACAACAATCTGCCCCAAAAGCTAGATTTGGGAGCCAAAAAGAGAAGTTGGGCTGGTTTAAGCACGCAACATTTCTAAAACAGGAAGCACCTTTTACAGATTAAAACAAATGATCCAGCATCATGAACAGCCAACTCATTACATTAAAATGTCTGAGCAATTTCTATTGTATGATCCAAACAATAACACTAATGACTATTTGCAGCAAAGATTACAAAACACACAGAATTAAAAACATAAAATGTCTTACAATCTGTTCAGTGACTTTCTTCAAGTAGACTCGGTCTGAGCAGAGCTGTCAGTGTGCTACAGCTCAGACTGTGGTTTGGTTTAAACCAAATAGCTACCATACCTTACAGCTGCAAAGGAAGGAAGATAACGCCACAGCGGCAGCTCAGCTCCACTTGGACTGAGCTTCAGTCACCACAGCTGAGAACAAACCAGGTGAGATCACTCAGGTAGACGCTGGTTGATTTGGGGAGGAGCCTCTTAGGGCCATAAACTACCTGCCACACATCGTCAGGTCAAAACTCAAAGTGAGGGGTGCCCTGATAGCCTAATGGTTATGTCGCGTGACCCAAGTGCAGAGGCGTAGTGGCTGTCCCAGGTTCAACTCCGACCTCGGGCGTTTACCACATGTCCTTCCCTACTCTCTCCCGTTTCTGATTCTATCCACTGTCCTATCTAATAAAGGCCAAAAATAAATCTTTAAAAAAAACAACTCAAAACGAACATTAAAGTATTTAAACTGAGGATAACTTGTAGCAGTTCATTCACATTAAAAGGCCTGCATGTGTTCTTAAATACATGCTGAATATAAGTTTGTTAACTCACATAAATCAGGCATATTGATGTATTAGAATTAAAGGGTAATGTCACACAACAACTCAAAATGACTGTAAATCCACTGAAAACGACACTCTTATTGCTTCTGTATCACCAATCACAGTTTTATAGATGAGAGTTGTTTCAGGAGGCAGAGTGGCGTCTTCCTGTTTGAACAATCTGCAAAGAAAAACACTGTTGTGAGAGGATCTGTGTTATGTCTAACTGAAAAGAAATACATGCAGTGCTTTAGCAAATATTTAGACACTTAAATTCTTTATTCATACGGTGTAAGGCTCTAAATGCGTACTTGTAAACGGTGGTTTGCCGGTTCACGTCCCCGGACTGGCAAGAGGCTGAGTCACCGCCAACTCTAAATGTGGATGACTATCACTGAGTTAGCCATGCAGAATAATGCATCATAATGCACTGAGGAGGAAACAAAAAGGAAAAACTACTTTAAAAAAAGATAATACTGCAGCTGTTCTGATACCAAACAAACACTCTAAGAAAAATGGAAAAAAGCTTTCCATAATTAAAATACATTTTCTACCCTTGATCCTTAGAATTTCTTGAGTTTTAAAGACAACTGGGGATATTTCTTTATAGACTGATGTATATATAATGATAAAAACCTGTACTTTAACAGATTATCAATGCTTGTTGATATCATACCTTGATGAAAACACTTCATTCAACATTTTGTTATGAAAACATCTGTAATTATAGAGTATTTCTGTCATTTAACCACCAAATCTGTGTAAACTTACACACAAACTGATTTTTTCTGTTTACTGCCAGTTGTATTTCATCTCAAGTATATAGTTACATTATTAAACATGAATCCAACAGTTTCCACAATTAAATGAGTGAAATTACAATAAATCTGTCAATGTGTTTTGATGCAAAAAAAATTTACACATTTGGTTATTCATAGTTCCAGATTTTGAATGTAATGTTACACAATAATGTTAAATAAGATAATGAGTCTTATGAGATTCTCCTTTGAGGCCGTCAAGGCCATCTGTCACTGACGCCTGAAAGAACTAACAGCCATAACAAAGCCCTTCCTGGAGACCTGCAGACTCCAAGGTTACAGTATCTTTGACCTCGCCATGTAGCTGGGACAGACAGGGATGCTCCATTGGGTTTCTTCACCCTTTTAGGATGTGGACGAAGCTGAAAGCCAACCGATACAGACATATCTGTGCGCCAGTGAAGAATGAGCTTAAGCCTGAACCACGACTCTTCCCACCTTTTTGACCACTCACATCTCATTGTTTTAGTTTGTGTCTGCTCTCCATCGCCAATCATGTTTCACCATTCATGTTAAATACTGTGTTCACATTAATACTTCGTCTCTTCAGGGGGGTTGTTGCAAACAAAGACCCTGATACTTAGAATAAATCAGCACTAAAAAGAGGGAGGTTGTCTGTCTTCTATCCCAAATAGACCAACATGCAACTTAATAACAGATTCACCACTGGTTTGTTTCTTATTTTAAATATTTTGAGTTATTTCAAACATAAATCAGCAGGAAACAATAATTAAGTGAATTCAAAGACATAATTTAGTCAAATACTAACCTCTGGCGGGAAGGTTGAGATGGTTTCCATGGTGAACTGGTGGTGAACTGGTCAGGTGTCTATTTTCTTTAGCGATTTTATAAACCATAATTGTTTCAGTGGCGCATCAGTGACACCTGGTGGTCATCTGAGGTTTTACACAAGAGGCACCACAGTGGATAAAAATGATGCTTTCAAGGTGTTGCTCAATCTGTCTTTTTACCTTCATGTGAAAAATGGGCGTAATAAGCTAAATAATAGAAATATTAAAATATAACACAACATAGCTGGGGTGTAATTTCTGCTGCAACAATAATGAAAACCTACATTAATATTATTTACTAGCAATTCAAAAATGACCACGTGTCAGTTCATCAAGAAAACTGTTGCTGTATTTTGTCTGTTAACTGTAACCTGGAAAATATTTACATTCACAATCTGCCTTTAAGATGATATAAAACATGTTTGTTTTAGCTGAAATCCATACAATAATAATCAATCAGCTTATTGTTGTTATTTACAAAAGAAAATACATTTTTTCTATTTGCAAATGAGTTAAAACGCTTTCATACATTTCACTTCACTAAATAGAGCCACCATGTGGACTAAAGGCCCAACTACACCTGTTCTTCTCATTATACACTTAAACTCTCCAAAAACGTTCTCAGACGTGTGCCTGTATTTTGACAGTGGAGTAGAGCCCACTTCCTGTCTGTATGAAGGTGCTGTACGGCTCAATGTCCTGTGAAACATGCAGAAGAAGACGTGTGATTAAAATAAGTCATATGAAACCTCGAATGTGACTGAGGGAGGTTTTTCTGTTCAGTACCGGGTTTGGATGACGACTCGGTGATTCTGGCTGTTTTCTGTTGGATGAACAGACAAACAAATGCATGAGTGGTGGATGTGGACATTTAATCATTCAGTGTTGTGTCGTCTGTTTTCATCTCTTCATATGAAACTAGAAGATTAATTCTAAGCCCGAGAGCTATAGTGGAAAGTCATTTTAGTCTCTTACCCATGGTGGTGTCTTCTGTATATAAACCCCAGAATCATCAGAGTTGCTATGATGAACACAGATCCACTGATCAAAGCATAACGAGTCATCATTTGAGCAGAAGACTCATCGTCCGAATCTTCATAAAGACAGAAAAACATCTTAGAAAAATGATGCTAATAGTTGCTTTATTGGTGGAAACATCTTAGAGGAATTCAGTCAAACCAACTCATCTTTTCTAGTTTAATGAATGTAAATTTACAAGTTCTTCTAAACTGAGGTTAAATGAGCTGAATGAATTAACAGCTGAGAGTTCATTCAACTTATTAAATGAAGTTTATTAGAAGCACACCTAGCATATTAGCAGACTTCCCAGGATGCATGCATGTTTTGGGTATTTTGAGCAGACAGACATGATGGGAACTTGCTGTGAGTCTTTGTTCAGTTAAGTTCTGGTTGTTTTATTTTCATAATTATCAAAGCTATTTTATTTAGACTTTTAATTCATGTCATCTGGTCGGTGCAGCCTTACAGGTTGTCTTTATATTGACAGCTTTAATGCCTATGATGGTAAGTTCTCACTGTTAAATGCAGAAGAAACTCTTGAAACGTAAAAACTGTAAAAGAAAGCAAGTCATTCTGCGCAAGTAGTTGATTCAACTGAATATTTTGAGTATATTGAACTTTTTTCACAAGTTCAGTTAATTTTACCATTCATAAGATGAATTTAAACTTGCACTGTGCTCGCGGCAGGGTTCAGTGCACAGCTCCTGGAGAGTCACTGACTAGTGAGCACAATAAGTGGAGTTTTCAAAACTTCCAGGGTTAGATTATGGTGCAGGGAAGCCAAAATACGATGTCCACGCATGTGAACGCATGGTCTCAGGAGGCTACAGTTGAATGAATGTAAATGATTTATAGTATCAGATCTTCAAATCAAAGTTAAGAAAGCATCAAAACTGAGACAAAAACCCAAAGTAAAGCACTGATGCACCACATAAGCCATAAAATATAATGTTAAGATCTCTTCTTACATTTGGACAACACTTGATGGACAGAAGATTCAGAAGTTCTTACCTTCCACTGTGACACTGAGATGGAGAATATCTGTTGCTCCAGGATGTGAACATTGACAGGTGTAGTTTCCACTGTCAGCCTGTTTTAAACTGCTCAGGTGGAGAAATACAGTTTGGTTTTCTTTAACCAGAGAGAACCTGGAGCCACATCCATGTTCAAAGTCATGTCCATATTGATACAGTAGACTACACTCTTGTCTGTTCCTCTCTGTTCTGATCTTACAAACTATCAGCGTGATGATCTTCAGCGTTTCATTGCTGCATATTGGAGTAACATCTGGTTCCTTCCCAACAGTCTTCACAAGAGTCACTGAAATCAAAGGATTATGAGAATGAGAAATCCCATTTTAATGCAGCTAGAAAAATGTTCAGTCTCCTCTTTAAACCAAAAAAAAACATTACTTAACCTCCATCTGAGCACACAGTCGGTGGCAGAAGCAGAAGAAAGCTCAGTTTCAAGGCGTCCATACTGGTTTCAGACTGAACAAGTGCTGCTGCAGCTGAACAGCAGATCGTACTGACAGGAAGGGAAGTGACACACTGAACTGAGGCACCTCAAACTCTCAGCTCCTCTATTAAGGAAGTACACAGGCATGACTGATTCTGCTTTTGTATCAAGACATGCAAGAGGTCAAACAGTGAGCAGACACACAATAGCAAACATACACAGACTGGGAGTATTTAAGTTTAGTATATTAGAACTTCTACTGTGTTGTTTGGTTGGTTTGGAAGTAAGACTTCTTGCACAGTATTGCCTGAACCAAGTCAAGTACCATGTTTAGAACAACACGTTTGTGGTCTTGACACTTTTAGAGGCCTGAGCTTTAGCTGCTGCTGTCGTTTCCGTTCCTCATCGCTTCATAAGGAAACCAGTGTGACCTATTTGAGTATTTTAACAACAGTATCTTTAAATCATCAGAGAGGTCAAGCACTGACGAATCTCTAAATGGGTCCATTTCAGCAAAACCTGCCTTTGAGACATCAGGATTTCTCCCGTAAAAACTGAAAAATGTTCCACTTAGTTTCAAATCCCTCGTATCAAGTTGACCTTATAGGCTGTTGTAAATGCATGTTGGTCACTTTTTATGAATTTACTGCAAGAAGGTAAAGCATGAGCAAATCATAAAATATGTCCACCCTGAACATTACAAAACAAAATCATGAACGATCAGAAGCTTTTGGCATCACTGCTAAGATGTCTTCAAGACACTGTCAAAAACAGAACCAACGGAGCTCCTTGTGTCCAACAGCAGAACACTGATGACTGGTCCATCACAAACGAAGCAATGCACTGAAACAGACACTGCTTCATGTTTAGTTTGATTCAAAACAAAATTAACAATAAGAACCAAGCAAAGACTTAAATTAATGATCAAACCATGAATCTCATTAAGAAAATCAAGGGACAAGTGACCTCATTTTCTCTTGGTCTTCTGTCCAGACACACCAGTGGAGTCACTCCCTTCAGGTTTAAGGCATTTACATATTTGCTTGCTTGGGTTTGAGTCAATCGTCTACGCCACTGTAATTGCTTGTCTACATACTTCCAAATATATAGCTCGATCTGTTGAGAATGACTCTACAGTGTATGTGGCATCGGGCAGCGTGTCTGTCCATCATGGTACCAACCAATGTCCTCCTGTGGACCAAAAGAACTTGTTCACACCATTTCAGTGCATACTCTTGACTTAATTTATCGCAGTTTTATCAGAATATATAAAAAAAAAATCAACTATGTTATACAAATGTCCACCCTGTCATAGGGCTTGGAGACATGGTGGACATTTTTGGCTAAAGCTAATATCTAAGAAGCACACGGTGGACCATCAGCTAGCAAAGTGATTGACTGCTGAAGAGGACGACCCGCTGTTCTTCAAATATGTTTTGAATTTCTGAAAAGTTTTTCTATTAATGATCTTTTACTCTGACAGGGTGAACATGTTAAGCTTGACAACATCTAACTACAAACATAATAAGGTGAAAATTAGGAAATCCAAGTGTAGATCTTCACTGTACTTGCAGCAGTTGTTTCAACCTCCATTGAAGAAAGACACACTGGGGTGGTGATGCCACTGACTGCATCAGTTGGTTTCTTAAAGAGGCAATTACCCCATGATGACGGCAATTTTAGGGACATGTGCAAAATATTGAACATAAATCTAAATGACTTGTTTTACCCAAGAACTTGGTCGTAATAGAGAGAACATTTTGTGTCATTTAATGTCTTATTACACTGTTTGAAGTTAGCAGAGCAGCGTGTGGGACATAGCAAAAGCAGAGAAACCCAACCAAAGAACATGGTATAAAACCAGTAAAAGACATTTTAAGAAACTTTTCCTTGTGCAAATTTGTGTGTCAATGTATGGACATTTGTAATTAGACCTAAACACTTCATTATTTTGGAACATTTTAATGATAACTTAATGATTCTGATGAGGACACCAAAATGTACTTCATAGTGATGTTGACCCAAATAACTGAAACATTACTGAGAACAAGATATACGGGTTAAAAAATTAAACCAGTCATAGCAGAGGAGTTACAGTCTGTGTATTTTATTGCACTTGTATTGTATTAGCAGACTTTTACAGAGTGAAAATGAACTAATCAGTCACCCCCACCTTAAAGAATTAGAGGTGTTAAAGCATCTTAGTCCAGCAGGTGACTTATTATAATGATTTAACTTCATGAAAAATATGACAATCTACACATTCTATTAGCCTTAACATCACCAAGTGCAAACACAAGTCACAGAACAACAGTCATATGAATCAAATATTGCTCCGACATCAGTATTACAGATATCTCTCATGTCCAGCAGTGATTCTCCTCAGAGACTCTGTTTATTTGTTGATTTAAGTCATGAGAAGAGAGAGTTTTCCTCTTTTAAAAGTCAACAATAAATCAGTCACTGGTTTTAAGAACACCATCCTCTTATATTCTACATTAAGATCTCTTCAAATGTGTAAATCTACACATGACGTATAAAACATATTTAGGTTGTCCTGATGTTTGAGTGTTTCAGACAGGCCACAGTCAGACCATTCTAATCAGTGCTGTGTAGAATGGTCTGACTGCACCCCAATGTTATTCTGCTACAGGAGGGTAAAAATGCTCTTGCTTGCTTCTTTCTTTCTTTGAAACCAATCAAAATTATCTTGGGCAATGCTCAGCCCAGGACGCAGCAATGATGCCCCACGACAACAGTGACGGGGAAACTTGTTTTTGTTTTGCAGGATCATTTGCACACAGGGCGACAAGTGCTGTCATTAAAAGGCTAATTCACCCACGAAACTGACGTTTTCAACATGTTGGCTGCTGATCTGAGGATGTTGTTTTTGCCATTTTCTGAAGCAAAGGGGATTTTGCAAACAGTAACACACAGTTGGCAGAAGAAGACGAGAAAGTCTCATTAGAAGTGTTGCAGAAAGTCTAATATCAGCTGTCAACATCCAGTGAGTCAGACGACAGTCATTCTGTTTGCTGAATTTGGTTTGCTGTTATGTTGAAGTTAAACTGAGGTGAGAGTTTGGTAGACATCATTTGCGGGATGCTGAAGGCTTGTGTAAAGCCCATCTGGATCATTTTCATCCTATAAAATAAATAAAGCAACATGTTATAAAGTCTGACAAAGTGAGCTCCTACAAAGTGTTTCAGTCACGCATCAGTGGCACCTGGTGGTCATCTGAGGTTTTGCAGAAGAGACGCCAAAGTGAATAAAGATGATTTTAAAGTGTGACTGAATCTGTGTTTTTACTTCATGTGAAAAATGTGCATAATTAGCTAAAGAATAGAAATAATAAACTATAACACAACATAGCAGGGCTGTAACTGTGAAGGAAACGACTCTTTTGCTGCAACAATAATGAAAAAACCTACAATAATATTATTTACTATCAATTAAAATTGAACACGTTGCAGTTCATCGAGGTAACTTATGTATAAAAACTGTATTTTGTCTGTTAACTGTAACTGGAAAATATTTACATTCAGAATCTGCCTTTAAGATGATATTAGATTAAATCAAGAGAATAATAATCAATTAATATTTTAGTCATTTTTTTGCGCCTGTATTTTGACAGTGGAGTAGAGCCCACTTCCTGTCTGTATGAAGGTGCTGTACGGCTCAATGTCCTGTCAAGCCTGCAGAAGGAGACGTGTGATTAAAATAAGTCATATGAAACCTCGAATGTGACTGAGGGAGGTTTTTCTGTTCAGTACCGGGTTTGGATGACGACTCGGTGATTCTGGCTGTTTTCTGTTGGATGAACAGACAAACAAATGCATGAGTGGTGGATGTGGACGTTTCAGTCATTCTGTGTTGTGTCGTCTGTTTTCATCTCTTCATATGAAACTAGAAGATTAATTCTAAGACCGCAGGGCCTTACAGCTATAGTGGAAAGTCATTTTAGTCTCTTACCCATGGTGGTGTCTTCTGTATATAAACCCCAGAATCATCAGAGTTGCTATGATGAAGACAGATCCACTGATCAAAGCATAACGAGTCATCATTTGAGCAGAAGACTCATCTTCTGAATCTTTGTAAAGACAGAAAAATACGTCAGAAAAATGATGCTGACAGTTGCTTTATTGGTGAAAACATCTTAGAGGAATTCAGTCAAACCAGCTCATCTTTTCTAGTTTAATGGATGTAAATTTAAAAGTTTTGCCACTTTGTAGTTGACTGAACTTTAGAACAAGAGCTTTTATAAATTGACGTACATTATAATGCCAAAAATATTGGGACACCCCTCTAAATAATGTAATTCAGGTGTTCCAATCACTTCCATGGCCACAGGTTTATAAATCAAGCACCAAGGCACGCAGACTGCTTCTACTAACATTAGTGAAAGAATGGGTCGTTCTCAGGAGCTCAGTGAATTCAAGTGTGGCACCATGATAGGTTGATACCTGTGCAATACGTCCATTTGTGAAATTTCCTCGACACTAAATATTCCACAGCCAACTGTTAGTAGTATTATGACAAAGTGGAAGCAATTGGGAACAACAGCAACTCAGTCCCCAAGTGGTAGGCCACGTAAAATCACAGAGTGGGGTCAGTGGATGCTGAGGAGCACAGTGCACAGAAATCGGCAGCTTCTGCAGAGTCAGTAGCTACAGACCTCCAAACTTGTTGTGGCCTTCAGATCAGCTCCAGAACAGTAGTAGAGAGCTTCATGAATGGGTTCCCATGGCCGAGAAGCTGCATCTAAGCCTTACATCACCCGTTGGATACAGTGGTGTAAAGCACGCCGCCACAATCACACTTCTCTGTCTGGGAATCCAATGGACAACTCTGGGTTTGGTGGTTGCCAGGAGAACGGTGCTTAACTGACAGCACTGTGCCAAGAGTAAAGTTTGGTGGAGAGGGGACTATGGTGTGGGCTTGTTTTTCAGATGTTGGGCTTGGCCCCTTAGTTCCAGTGAAAGGAACTCTTAATTACGGAAGCCCTAAACAGCCATGGTTCAACTTCATTTTTTTGCTCCATTTTATAGAGAACACCAGATCATTCTCCTCTGTTTTCTTGTTATAATGGCATAATTTTATTGTTATCACACGATAGCAAAATCCGTTATCTCGTGATAATGACAAAATTATCTTGTTTTCTCCAGAAAACAAAATCATTTTCTCGTTGTAACAACTTAATTTTCCAGTGAGGTAGAAAGCAAAACTTACCAGCCAGACCAGAAGGTGCTCTGCTGGTGCTGCACATTACTGACTGAAGCCAGAACTGGACGTGCTCTACTGCAGCTGCACACTCTAATGAGGTCAGTTTAGCCTATTCATGTGTTTGTTTGTAGCTTTGCAAGTCTGATGACACAAGTTATACCTCACCGGAAAATTAACTCGTAACGAGAAAACAATTTTGTTTCTCAAGAAAATGAGATAATTTTGTTGTCAGCACGACATAACGGATTTTGTTATCGTGTGATAAAGACAAAATTTTGTCGTTATAACGAGAAAACGGAGGAGAATCATTTCGTTTTCTCCAGAAAACAGAGCGAAAAAATTAAGTTGAATCGTGCCCGTTTAGGGCTTCCATACTTAATGCTTCAGCAGATCAAGACTTTTTGGACAATTTCATGCTCCCAATTTTGTGGGAGCAGTTTGGGGATGGCTCCTTCCTGCTCCAACTTCACTGCACACCAGTGTACAAAGCAAGGTCAATAAAGACATGGATGAGCCAGTTTGGTGTGGAGGAACATGACTGACCTGCACAGAGTCCTGACCTCAACCTGATAGAACACCTTTGGGATGAATTAGAGTGGAGACTGAGAGCCAGGCCTTCTGGTCCAACATCAGTGTCTGACCTCACAAATGCACATCTAGAAGAATGGTCAAAGATTCCCATAAACACACTCCTAAACCTTGTGGACAGCCTTCAGGGAAGAGTTGAGGCTGTTATAGCTGCAAAAGGTGGGCCAACTCCATGTCAAACCCTATGGATTGAGAATGGGATGCCATCAATGTTCATGTGTACGTAAAGGCAGACGTCCCAATACTTTTGGCAATATAGTGTATCTTGACTTAAAATGATAAGTTGAATGAATTAACAGCTGAGAGTTCACTCGGCTTATTAATTAAGTTCACTAGACTTCCCAGGATGCATGTTAGATAGTGAAAATGCTTTTTTGGTATTTTGAGCAGGCAGACATGATGGAAACTTGCTGTGCCTTTGTTCAGTTAAGTTCTGGTTGTTTTATCATCATGATAGTCAAAACTGCTCCGTTTCTCAAGTGCTGAACTCCTAAATCCTTAATTTATGTCACCTTGTCAGTGCAACCTTACAGACTGTCTTTATATTGACGGCTTAAACGCCTATGATTGTAAGTCCTCACTGTTAAATGAAGAGGAAACTATTTAAACTTAGAAACTGTAAAAGAAAGCAAGTCAGTCTGTGCAAGTACTTGATTCAACTGAATATTTTGACTTTATTGAACTTGTTTTTTCTCAAGTTCAGTTAATTTTCCCGCTCATAGCATGATTTGAACTAAATAATCAACCGTAGTGCTGTTGACTCACATTTCTAAGGCAGCAGGGGAGCTTAGTTTTAAAGCTGAATGAATTTAAAATGGCTTATAGAGTCAGATCTGCAAATCAAAGTTATGAAATCATCAAAACTAACTTACACAAAGACCCAAAGTACAAGCATTGATGCACCACATAAGCCATAAAATATAACATTAAGATCTGTTCTTACACTTGGACAACACTTGATGGAAAGAGGATTCAGAAGTTCTTACCTTCCACTGTGACACTGAGATGGAGAATATCTGTTGCTCCGTTATATGAACATTGACAGGTGTAGTTTCCACTGTCAGCCTGTTTTAAACTGCTCAGGTGGAGAAATACAGTTTGGTTTTCTTTAACCAGAGAGAACCTGGAGCCACATCCATGTTCAAAGTCATGTCCATATTGATACAGTAGACGACACTCTTGTCTGTTCCTCTCTGTTCTGATCTTACAAACTATCAGCGTGATGGTATTCAGTGTTCCATTGCTGCATATTGAAGTAACATCTGGTTCCTTCCCAACAGTCTTCACAAGAGTCACTGAAATCAAAGGATTATATTCAGTGTTAAAAACGTTCTGAATGAGCAATCACATTTTAATGCAGCTAGAAAAATGTTCAGTCTCCTCTTTAAACCAAAAAACATTACTTAACCTCCATCTGAGCACACAGTTGGTGGCAGAAGCAGAAGAAAGCTCAGTTTCAAGGCGTCCATACTGGTTTCAGACTGAACAAGTGCTGCTGCAGCTGAACAGCAGATCGTACTGACAGGAAGGGAAGTGACACACTGAACTGAGGCACCTCAAACTCTCAGCTCCTCTATTAAGGAAGTACACAGACATGACTGATTCTGCTTTTATATTAAGACATGCAAGAGGTCAAACAGTGAGCAGACACACAATAGCAAACATACACAGACTGGGAGTATTTAAGTTTAGTATATTAGAACTTCTACTGTGTTGTTTGGTTGGTTTGGAAGTCAGACTTCTTGCACAGTATTGCCTGAACCAAGTCAAGTAACATGTTTAGACCAACACGTTTGTGGTCTTGACACTTTTAGAGGCCTGAGCTTTAGCTGCTGCTGTCGTTTCCGTTCTTCATCACTTCATAAGGAAACCAATGTGACCTATTTAAGTATTTTAACAACAGTGTCTTTAAATCATCAGGGAGGTCAAGCACTGACGAATCTCTAAATGAAGAACATCATGGGGTAATATTACTGAGAACAAGATATACGAGTAAAAAAGTTAAATGAGTCGTAGCAGAGGAGTTACAGTCCGTGTATTTTATTGCACTTGTATGGTATTAGCAGGCTCTTACAGAGTGAAAATGAACTAATCAGTTACCCCCACTTTAAAGAATTAGAGGTGTTAAAGCATCTTAGTCCAGCAGGTGACATATTATAATGATTTAATATCATGAAGAATATGACAATCTACACATTCTATTAGCCTTAACAACACCAAGTGCAAACACAAGTCACAGTACAGCAGTTATATAAATGAAATATTGCTCTGGCATCAATATTACAGATATCTCTCATGTCCAGCAGTGGTTCTCCTCAGAGACTCTGTTTATTTGTTGATTTAAGTCATGAGAAGAGAGAGTTTTCCTCTTTTAAAAGTCAACAATAAATCAGTCACTGGTTTTAAGAACACCATCCTCTTATATTCTACATTAAGATCTCTTCAAATGTGTAAATCTACACATGACGTATAAAACATATTTAGGTTGTCCTGATGTTTGAATGTTTCAGACAGGCCACAGTCAGACCATTCTAATCAGTGCTGTGTAGAATGGTCTGACTGCACCCCAACATCATTCTGCTACAGGAGGGTAAAAACGCTCTTGCTTGCTTCTTTCTTTCTTTGAAACCAATCAAAATTATCTTGGGCAATGCTCAGCCCAGGACACAGCAATGATGCCCCACGACAACAGTGACGGGGAAACTTGTTTTTGTTTTGCAGGATCATTTGCACACAGGGCGACAAGTGCTGTCATTAAAAGGCTAATTCACCCACGAAACTGACGTTTTCAACATGTTGGCTGCTGATCTGAGGATGTTGTTTTTGCTCTTTTCTGAAGCAAAGGGGATTTTTCGAACAGTAACACAAAGTCGGCAGAAAAAGGGGAGAAAGTCACATTAGAAGTGTTGCAGAAAGTCTAATATCAGCTGTCAACATCCAGTGAGTCAGACGACAGTCATTCTGTTTGCTGAATTTGTCTTGCTGTCATGTTGATGTTGAACTGAGGTGATAGTTTGGTAGACATCATTTGTGGGATGCTGAAGGCTTGTGTAAAGCCCATCTGGGTCATTTTCATCCTGTAAAATAAATAAAGCAACGCTTTATACAGTCTGACAAATGCTGAGAATCCATCACCGCTGTGTGACTAAACTTACTGAAACCTCTGCTTTGACATGCGTTTTCTAATAACAAACATTAAACTAGCTACTTTGACTTGAGAAAGCATTACTCACTGAAGAGACAGGAGTTTCATGTGCAGGTAATTCACATGCTTCTGGCCTTGAACATTCACTTTTAGCAAGAAAGGATGTCAGAGTGAGTAGAACGTTTGTTGACAAGCACAAAAAGACAAACCCAGGTAGCATTAAAGCTTATGATAAAAGTGACTGTCGGGTAAAAGAGAAAATGTGGTAATGCAGGCATCTTCTCTGGGTGATACGTACAGCAAATGCTCATAAACAGGTATTAGAATGTTTTTCCCTCACATTGTCAGTACGTCAGTATACATCCACGCCCAAAAAGCTTCAACTGCTATAATTATAACAATGTCTCACCCACGACTTCCTCTCCTGTTGATGAATCCAAGAATACCTCCAGTTACGATCACTATCATTACACCAGCCAAAGGAACTGAAATTAACATTTTCATTGGACTGCTGGCCTTTTCTGCCCCTAAAACATTGAAAGTAAAAAACAACATTTGTGGAGTGGGGTTTAGCTTTACATGTGAAGAACCATCATGAAAATACCTGGAAGTGCTTCAGTAGAAGGCAGCTGGAGTTCTTTCTAGTTCTTTAAAATGTGTCACGTCTCATCCAGGAACCTTCTCCTGTTCTCACTGACTGGTGGGGAGTTCCAGGTATTTGTTTTTCACCTCAAAACATTTCACTGATGGCCTGGAAATGACCCAAGACTTATATAAATCTCATATCATGTCAAGACTGCATTCTAAGTACTTGATAAGTGGTGCTGTAGGCCTCCTCCTGCGTTTAGAGATGCCTTCTCTAGTTTAACCTGGTTGGTCGTCTTCTCTGTCTAGAATGTGGGAGTTGTAGTCCTCACAGGAGTGTCCCTTATCCTTTACATGCAAGTGTTTCTCATTCAGCACATGTAAATATATACACCGATCAGGTATAACATTATAACCACCTGCTTAACATTATGTTGGTCCCCCTTATGTGGTCAAAAATGCTCTGAACCATTGGACATGGACAAGAGGACCTCTCAGGGTGTCCTATGGGGTCTGGAACCAGGATGTTGGCACTGGATCCTTTGGGTACTCTGGCTTGTACAGTGGGGCCTCTGTCAATCAAACTTGTTCCACTGCTTCCTGTTGATGCTTGATCAGAATGGGGTGTAGGAAGTTTGGAGGTCAAATCAACATGTTGGACCATTGTCATGTTCCTCAACATGTTCCTGATTGGTTGGTGTTGTTTCCATGTGGTGGGGCACATTTTCCCTCGGGGGTAGGCCAGTGACATTTGGATTTGCATGAGGGAGTGTGTTTGTTGTGGGACAATGTTTATTTGGGTGTCCAAGTCTCAGAACACCACATAGTACCAATATGATCAGTGTTATTCACTTCAACTGTCAGTGGTCAGGATGTTGCAGCTGATCGGTGCATTTAAAATTGCAGGTTTTAGTAAATGTACTGTCTTGGGGGTGACCGATTCTCAAACTTTGCTCAATGTGATTAAGTCAGAGTTTAAAAAACAAGCTTCATTAGGACTCCTACTTTATTTTTTTTAGATGGAAGAACCCAGGCGACCTTACACGATCCTTCAGCATCCCACTAATAATACAGGAGTACACAGACCTATACGTAGGGGAGAATGAACAACCACTCTCTAAGCACTTGTTATCAGAACGAGACTCAGCAGTTCACCTTCATCTTATGGATAAAAGACTCCATTGAGGACAGTGATGTACATATTCTGGACGGAGAAGACAGACTGTCTGAGAGAGGAGTGAAACAATGGAGGGGTCTACAGCACCACTTATCATGATAACACAGTCTTGAGATCTTTCTCCAGAGAGTTTTAATACCTTGAGTCATTCCTCCCCTGGCAGGTTTACAACAATTCACATCCTAAATTCATGTGTGCTGGCTTGTTAATGGGCCGTTAGTCATGTGATTTAGGACTATACATATCCCCATCAGTCAGCTGATGAGGTATAAAGTCTTCAAGAACCTAAAAACAGAGATCCAGTTGGCTTCTACTGAAACTCATAGGATTACAATGACCTCCACTACTGAGAATCTTACACTTACATTAAAAGCTCAACACCATAGTTGTCAGTCTGTAAACTGAAACTAATTTCTTAGCAGTGGACACCATGTTCTGATTAAAATTCTTAAGGAGGAATGCAAGTATAAACAATTCCATACAATGGAAATAACCACCTTGAATTTTAACGGATGAGCATAAGAATACAAGCAGTGCTTACCTGTCACCGTGACAATGAAATGGAAATAATATGTTCCTCCAGGATGTGAACACTCACAGGTGTATCCTCCATTATCAGCTGGTGTTAAACTGCTCAGGTGGAGGAATACAGTCTGATTCTTGGTCACGAGTGAGAACCTAGAGCCACATCCATGTTCAAAGTCGTGTCCATGTCGATACAGCAGGCGACACTCCCGTCTGTTCCTCTCTGTTCTGATCTTACAAACGATCAGCGTGATGAAATCCAGGGTTATGTTGCTGCATATTGGAGTAGCATCTGGTTCCTTCCCAACTATCCTCACAAGAGTTTCTGCAATCAATTGATTAATACCAATAACAAACGTAGCCTCAGTGACTGGTGTATATTTTTCATTTTGTGAATCACATTCGTAGCTTCACTCGATGACACTTAACACTTAAAATGAAGAGAAGGTTTAGCTGTCCTCTCTAAGGCAAAGACTAGATGATTAGAGAAAAGCATCATTACCTTGACTGTCAATGCAAAAAGACAGTAAAAGAAGAACAGAACACGGTTTCCATCCACTCATACTGCTCAGAATAACTGTTGCTTTCGAACTAAACCTCTAATGTCAAGTTGTTGTCAAAAGGAAGTGCACCCACGGGACTGTTTCTTCTTTCATATTAGGTCACTCTGAAGCTAAAACACCCAGCGGGCACACAATACAAAAAAAAAGAGAAATGCCCTCTGACTGCCTGAGCAGAACTTGCTAGACTCACCCCTCGTCTTCATGTGGTTCTGCTGTGGCTGCATTAAACACCAAACCAGCCAGTCTGTGAAGCCTCCTACAGCAGGAAGCCACCAGACCACATGGAGTGCCCCCTGAGATAGCTGTCCAAAGACAAATCGCTGTAAGTAGAGCATCAAGACAGCAGCACTCACCTTCTGGGTGGCACCAAACAGTCAATTCCGAGTCAAAGCTCTCAGCTGGACCAACTCCACTAATCAGCTAGCTAAGGCACAAGAGACAACCTGAACAGAATGAATGAATGAACGAGGCCTCCATTAGTTACGACCTGGCTCAGAACGACAACAACAAAAGGAGAGACACACCAGACGTAACAGTTCAACTGGACAGTTTGCCTTTTTGTCGAGGGAACACATGATAGAAGGTTCTTCTAGAAAACATTTCCACAGTGGTTAAAAAAGGGAGGATGTTCTCAATGCATTTGGGAAACGGTTTCAAGATGCTATCAAGGCCTGAGATGACAGAAAGCTCTTTATCAGACGTTCTTTTGATGTGATTTGTTCTGCTGCAGTGTTCTGAGGATGTTGTTTAGGAACACATAATGGAACGCTCTTCTTCTATACATTCAATTCAGTTTCATTTAAATAGAGCAAATTTACAACATATGTCATCTCACAGCGCTTAACACAGACACAGAACAGAAAACCCAACAATCCAAAGTTGCTTATGGATTCCCCATGAGCAAGCAGTCAGCAACGGTGGGAAGGAACCAAAAAACCCCTAGGATCGGGAAAAAACCTCCAACAGAACCAGGCTCAGGGAAGGCGGACATCTGCCTCGACTGGTTGGGGTGGGAGTGGGGATGAGGAGGGAGGGGATAGCAGGACAGCAGGTGGTGAGGCCAGTGGCCGCAGATCAGAGACGTGGCGCTCCAGATCCAGAGACATCCGAGGACAGAACAAGGACAGGACACCGGACCTCGGGGGAAACACAGAGTTCTCACAATGTCTCATTATAACACGTAAGTACGTTCACTAACAGCATTTAAAAAGTGTCCTCCAGATGTTATCAAGGCCTCAGATGACAGAACGTTCTTTATAAGACGTTCCTGGAATAAGTCAAAGGTGGAACATTGTGGTTGCAGTAGTCTGAGGAACACATTCCAGAACGTTCTATAAGTCGTCCTCACAATGTTAACGAAGGAAGGATGTAGTTGAGGAACACATCGTAGAATTTATGACAACAGAACAATGCTTTCAGTGCAACATTCAGTTTTGGGGAACATTTGAAAACGGCTGAAAACTCTCCCAGAACTTTGCAAAACTTTCTCAGGATGTTTTCGTGAAGCTCTGTCTGGGTGTTCTTCCAGTCTGGACGCTTGGTGATGGCTGAACATCAGGTACTCAGGTGCTTAAACTGACATGTTTGCTGTTGTGGTTTTGGTTTGTATTGTTTTTAGCAGCGTCTATCTGTTCATGATGAAACCGACATGTTACTTTACACAGCATCGTTGTAACACACAACACACAGACGCAACTCAGTTTACCTCTGTTACAACATGTAGGCCTGCTGAAGCACTAAAGTCTTACAAGCATCTCTTTGAACTCTACAGGTCAAACTCAAGTTTGTGTGACAAAAAGGAGTATTTCAGGTACTTTATTGTGTTTGTGTTGTATTTACAGTTTCATACAGAGTGTAAACGAACAAATCAGACAGAGTTAAGGCGCCTTAGTCCAATAGATGCACATACTGATGATCCAACATCCAAGGGACCTGGGGCAGAAGGAGTTAGACTCTTATACTAGATAAGCAGGAAGTGATGTGTTGTACGATCGTTTGTTGTGTGTTTCAACTGTATAAATACTGCCGCGCCTCTTGTTCGGGGAGCTCCTCTCCCATAAGCTGGTGTTGTGTGGGATTCTGTGCACTGCTTGAATAAAGAGACTTCAATATCCTCACTGAGAGAGTGTGAGTTTCTGCACCCACAGGCATCAATAAAAGAAGTATTTCTTATGACCAGGCCATGGATCTCTACAGAAACTCTGTTTTTTTCAGTTAGTGGTTTAAAAACTCTCCATCATCCAGCCTGTTTATTTACATTAAGAAGATAACTTTGCACGCAGAGTTGCTTCAGAACACGCTGCAATCTGAAACACTGTCAATCCAACATTAGCAGCACAGTGCACTTCTAATACCTTAAACAGATAAACTCCAGTGTGGTGAGCTCATTCAGCCCCTCTGGTTTTTAACCCTATAGTGCCGTGGGTATCACATGGATGGCAGCATGCACAGGGGGGCTAACCCACATTTCACTTAATGGTGTAAAATGGATCTTTGTGTTACCAGTAAATCTGTCAGGGTCAGAATGCTTGTAGTTTAGTATGGTGTGTTGGATGTTTGTGAGCCTGATAGGATGAAGGATGAAGCCAGATAGTTGGATAAAGGTGATAAATCATGTTGTGAGCAAGCATTGGTTCGGCCACTTGTGAATACGTCCATCCATATTTGATACATGCATTTCTGAGAGTTATCACGTCACCATATGGCAACAACTTAGCATATAAAGATACAGATGGAAGTTTTTATTATTGCCTGAATTACATAGAATGCCTGAAGTGTCAAAAATGATACAAACAAAACAACATCAATGCAAATGTATTATTATTATTACGTTTTGTTAAAGGGCCGAACAAAGACTTCCAAAGATCGGAATTTTCTGTCAATTATTTCTTTGGTCAGGCATTACAGGGTTAGCTGTATTTGTTAAAAAATAATGAGTTGCTATTTTACAGATTTTAAAATGATATTTTAACCATAATAAAAAAAAACTAAACTGTAAATAAAGTCCAAATCAAAGCTCTGTATTATAACAAATGGTAATTTGACTGTAGTTAGACTGTTTTTACTGCTTGTAAATCGTCAAAATCATCATGTACTTATAAAAATAGTACATTTTTTAAGTATAACTTTGCAGATTTTCTGTGTTCTGATCAATGACAGGTCAGATCTAGTAAAATCACAGATAAAGAATTAACATGTTAACCTGACAAAAACACAACAAACCATAAAAATTGTCCACACTCCAAACGGTAAACTTCTCTTCATCAGCATTTAACGGGAAAAATTACACTTTTTAAAAAAATTGTATTTAAATCTGCAACAAATCTTTATTTTACAAATCAGTAAATAGATTATTGAACTGTAAATGACAGATAACATGGAGGAAACGTGTTCATTTACATGTCAACCACACTGTAAACAACCTCCTCATCAAGGACCTGGGATTTTTTTTGTACAAATATTAATTTGTTCTTTTACAACATTTGAGTGTAAATTCATACAGTTTATTTGACTGTGTTTAAATCAGCAAACATATCATTATTTTTACAAAAACAGCAAACAGGAAGAAAATATAAATAATGTCCACATCAGAAAGCTGTATTTTACAAATGAATTCTTTTACAATGTGTGACTGTAAAACGACATGTATTTACTGTGTTTGAATCAGCCAAGAACATCATTATTTTACAGATTTTCAATGTTTTTAAAGGATTTTTTTTCTTTTTGTCAACAAACTTCAATCCCTGAATGCTGGCGATGCATAAAACATGTTTACATTGATTTACTGCAAATGTTTTCATAGATTTCATAACTTGGACCCTCGTTATCCAGGTGGGCTCTCGTGCCGTTTGCTGAGGAGATCGTCTGGTAGGGATCACTTTCAGGATGCTGAAGGCTCATGTACGGGTCGTCTGGCTCATTTCCATCCTTTGAAATGAAATAAAGATGTCAATGAATCATGTTTTAAAGTGTGATGTTTCGGTGAACACGTCACTCCTGGGTCACGACTTTCATTCAAATCTCAGCTTTTCAGCAACAGGCGATTCTTTGTGAAGTCAAATCAGCTCACATGTCCCATCGTTCATCAGAATCTCTCCTTTACATGCCGTGTTTGGTATTTCTGCTGGTTCATGCAACAGCTTAGAACACAGTGTTTGCTGGTGTGAGATATTTTAGTCACAGCGACAAGCAGAAAGTGCTTCGGGTTCAGAGGACTGAAAGTATAAACCACAGGATGTCATTACTCACCAAAGAGCCGGGGGTTTCATGTACAGATAATCCAGCTGCTTCTTTGCTTCTGAGCAAAATATGAAGTAAACATATTATTTTTTCACGTTTTATTTGGCAGGATTTTGCAATAAAGGTTACAGGAAAGTCCAAATTTGTGTGTTAAACTTACGACAGCCTCTCACCTGTGGCTTCTCCTCTGGTGGATAAATCCCAGAAGAACTCCAGCTACGATGATGAGGCTCGATACAACAACTGAAGACATTAAAATGTAATTTCTTGTGGAACTGCTCACCTCTTCCCCTTCGAAAACTTAAAAAAGAAATCAACTTTGTGGAAAAAACATGATCAGAAATTAAGTTATGAACAAAACCACAAATATAAAAAGAACATTGTAACATAAGCACATATACTCCATGAGTTCATCTGCCACAAAAGTATCATGAAATAGCAGTAATCATCATCACAATACGCTAATTATGTAGGATTCAAATATATGACAATATCCACCTTATTTTTACATGAAGTCATGTGTATCTTTGGGGCTTTTTTATGTTTAATGAAGGACATTTACATGAGTAAAAACAATAAAAATGACTGATAGGGTCAGACAGGGGTCAGATTACCAGCACTATACATACATTCATCATTCAGCATATGTCTAGTTTAACAAACTAATCTCTGCAAAATCACAGAACCAGTGTTTTTTTCTGTTAATGGTCACTAGTTGTGTCTATTTTTTAGAAATATATTTACATTATTGTGCTGTACAGTGGCTCGGTAGTTAGCACCATCGCCTTACACCTAGAAGATCCCTGGTTCACGTCGCGGTTAGGACGCCTGGGATCTTTTTGTGTGGAGTTTGCATGTTTTTACCGGATACTCTGGCTTCCTCCCACAGTCCAAAAACATGCTGAGGTTAACTGATGGTTCTAAATTGTCCGTAGGTGTGAATGAGAGTGTGCTTGGTTGTCTGTCTATGTGTAGCCCTGTCACCCTGACTGGTGACCTGTCCAGGGTGTCCCCTTCCTTCCCTGAGGCGGGTGGGATAGACTCCAGCCCCCCCACGACCCGACAGAGGATTAAGCAGTGAATAGATAATGGATGGATGGATGGATTTACACTATTAAAGATTGATTTTATTTTTTATAATGATGTCATTGTAGAGAAAAAAGTAGGAAAATTACAACAGATGGATTTTCCAAATGTGTCTTTTGATGTTACAAAAAAACTGTTAAACAAATGGAAATGTTATGCTCTTGGTTACAGGTTTTTGTTGTTATACTACATTGGAAATTGATTAAATTCACAATTTATTTTGGTAATTTGATTGATATTTTTTAGATATTTGAAAAATATAGAAAAGAAATCAGCAAAATTACAGATATTTAAATCCCCCGAATCAGCTTAAAACAACTAATGGACCGTTTTATTTTGTCAGTTGAAACAGGCCAAATCTTCAGCTCAACAGTGGATAGAACCACTCTGAATGGTGTCGAAGTATACAGAAATTAACATTGTAAGGCTAAGGCAGCGGAGGATCTTACTTCTCAACACTGATTTAACTTAAATGATTTAAAGTGTGAGATCTGCACACTAAAACACAAAGTGATTACCTGAACAACTGTATGGTTTCTTTACCCAACATACAAGCATCACACTGCTGCCATAATATAGAATGTTAAGACAGCCTTAAATGTAGCTGGTACGGGATGAAAAGATTAAAATGTCCTTACCTACTGTGACGTTGATGTGGAGAATATCTGTTCCTCCACTGTGTGAACACTCACAGGAGTATCTCCCACCATCAGCTGCTGTTAAGTTGCTCAGGCGTAGAAATACAATGTGATCCTTGGTTAAGAGTGAGAACCTGGAGCCACATCCCTGTTCTAGGTCTTGTCCATATCTGTACGCCAGACGACACTCTTGTCCGTTCCTCTCTGTTCCGATCTTACAAACTATCAGCGTGATGAGATGCTGCGTTTCATTGCTGCATATTGGAGTAACATCTGGTTTATTCCCAACAGTCTTCACAAGAGTCACTGAAATCAATCAGTTACAATAAATATCACAACTTTGGCTCGGCAGTATCTGTGTTTTGCATCTTGTGAAAATATACTACATTTGTAAATTCAAAACTAAAGAAAACATCCTCTTTAATCCAAAGATATTCCGATTATTAGAGAAAAACAGCTACCTTGACTGCGAAAGCACCATGATGTTGGCAGAAGCAGGACAAAGCACAGCTTCCATCCACTAACAGCGACCATGGCGGTGAACATTATGCTGCACCGAGGGAAGGACGATTGAAACTGCTGCTTCAAACTGGCCTCTGACCACCTAAACCTCGAAAAAAAAAAACCTCTCTTCTAAACAGGAAGTGTCTCTGCATCACTGCTTCAAGAAGGTCAAACAGCAAGTGAGCACTAAGTATATTCAAACATATCTAGACGGCTTAGAAATGTCAGAAATGTTTGACCCTTAATGTCAGAGAGCAGTGACAGTATCGTTGCCTTTATACATGATCCTGTACTGAAAGTAGGAAGGCAAACACAGACACACGTCTTCAACTACCTTTACTCCAAAATAACACCTTATAAGTCTACGAGCTGATCAGGAAGGAAGTGCAAGAATATCAGAGGAGTGAGAACACCTCTGTGTAAAATCACTTAAATGTCAATTGATTGGTTCAAAATTACATCACAGGTCGAGTACTTCCTCTGATGAACCCTTACAAGCCAGTACTTTAGAGAGACTATATTGAAAATACTGACCCTAAAGTAGAAACTCAGTGCAACCTGTGATCACTGAAACAAATCTGAATTCACCTGTGATTTCCAGATTACCTGAGCTTCATGAACATGGACCTATGGACTGTGTCTGTCTATGAAGGCTGATTGATGAGTTTTGAGCCTGACCAAGAAAACAAGACTTGTTAATCAACATGTTTAGTACTCAGAGAGAGCAACATGTCACAATAGGTTGAGTTCAGTTGGACTCATGGTGCTCATTAATGCATGTACAACACCTGAGTCTAGTAGGGTAGCTCATTCAAGCAAAATGAACCGAGTTGGTGACTGTGCTGTGATACAGCACCTGTCCTGAAAGGGTAATATTATGCTTCCCTGGTACGACAACATCAGGAGAAAATCAAAGAAAAGTGCTGTGGAAAGCTCAGAGGTGTTATCCTGTTCCACCAGGACAAAGCTCCAGTCCACAAGTCAGTTATCACCATGGCTGCAATTTATGAATGTAGGTTCAAACTCCTCCAGCATCCACCCTATTCCCCACATTTGGCTCCGTCCGACTTTTATCTATTCCCAAACATGAAACCGCTCCTTGCTGGGACCCATTGTACCACTAATAATGACGTCATATCTGCAGTGAACGACTTCCTGCAGGAGCAGGATAAAACCTTCTATGAGACTGGTACCAAGGAACTACAGAGTCGTTGGAAGAAATGTGTGGATTTGCAAGGAGATTACGTTGAGAAATGAAGCACTGCTGAAATTTACTCTGACTTTTTTCTTGGTCAGGCTACAAACTTATCAATCAGCCCTCGTATGTCCGCATCATGGCTCCACATGGATAAGAATTGCCAGAGAAATTGAAAAATCTGATTGTGAGATTTCAGCAAGACGGAAGAGGATCCATGAGTAACTAAAATCATTTGAAACACAGTTGCAGCAGTAACGTACAGAATGATGAGCCACAGTACCACTAATCAGAGCTGCAGTGGTCGTCCTCCTAAAATGATGCCATAGATGATTCAATACATTACAGTTCTGCTCTAAGAAACACACATGAAGTGCTTCAGACTTGGACAACTGGGATTTCTGTCAGTGCAAAATGTCAACCTTTATGGACTATACCCTTGAGAAATACCCGTGTTTACTTTTGTTGTTCAGTCCATTGTTTTGTCAGATGAAGTCCAGCATGTTTAATGTGACTCTTGTCTACTACAGTGAGCATAGTCCTGACAGTGAAGAACAGAGGTGAGCTATCTTTGCTAGCTTAATGGCACTGAAAATGAGGTCGTTATCAAAAAGGGTATTTCACGCAGAATACTCAGACTCACGCACTAATCATGAATCCTTTCCATCAGTCCAGCATGGGTTCAGCCCACCTGTCCTCCTTTTCAGCTGTGCACATGCAGTAAAACAGGGATGACCCCTGTCAGAAAAGGGACTGGAAATAAAGACGTTAGAGCGGCTTTGCGGGGTGGTCTCTCTTCAAAGACTGGTGCAGATCACTTAAGTGCAAATGAGGCTGATCTGCACCATGACAAAGATGCGGGTAAGGACAGGAAGTTTATACAGGAAGCTTCAAGGCGTTAAGTATAAGTAGGAGCAGAGACCTGCGAGTGAGAGTTCAAAAGGCGTGAAACGTGCCCACTGATCATGAGGACTGGAGAGAATCAGCTTCGTTGCAACTATTTATTAGATCATTTTTAAGATTGTGGTTGTTATCTTTTTTTTATACAAGGCAGTATTATTATGCACTTGATGGAATACAATTACAAATAAGTGACATTGTTGGTAAAGCAGCAGTGGACAGCAGGTTTGACTTGATTTCACCTTTAAAGCATGTTTCACATAGAAGCAGACGTCGGACAGTTAAAGCTCTACAAAATTTTTGCCACCCCTTTCAAACACATTTCAGTAATTAGTTCGATGACTGTGTGTTTTGGCAGATGAATAAAGCACATTCTCTTTCTGCATGAACACGCTGTACGGCTCAGTCTCTTCTATTTCCTGAAAGAGAAGAACACACCACTTAAAAGGTGTTTTTAAAGTAGACATTTAAAAACGACAGCAGCAGGCGCAGCATTTTACCGTGTTTGAAGGGCTGGTTATGGGCCGCTGTTGTCTTCTGCTGGGTAGACGACACACATAATAAACTCTTTGGTTGTCTGCTGGCTCGGCATCGGGATGGTTTGAATCGCTTTCACATGGAAATGCAATTATTATAAAATATATATGTTCAAAAATACAGATTTGTATGTATGTATATGTATGTCTATATATGACCAAAGTAAGTACACCTCTGAGCAATGTCGTTTAAATGGCAAACTATTCAAACTTCTCTCAATAATTACATTATTTCAATGTTGACAGGTAGAATATTTCCTCCTATCGAAAGTTAATCGAAAACAAATACCTCAGAAAAGCTATACTGAAAATACAAACCCTCTAGTTGGGAGTGTTTGGACAGGTTTGGACCTATAGGTTGTGTCTTAATTTGGATGTCTAAATCATGGCTCCACATGGAAAAGAACTACCAGAAGACCCACAAAATATAATCGTGAAAAGGATAGAGGTCTGTGAGGATTCTCGATCACCCAGGTTATGGTCATCCTCATAGTTTTAATTGTAGCATGAGTTTGTTGAAAATGTTTCACCACTCATCCAACAGGCTATCTGGAACTTCCAACCAGTCAGTTTAGAACTGTTGAAACCTCTTTGATGAGAGGTGAAATAACTTTGAGAAACTCAAGCAAGCCCAGATGCTACGTTTGAAACCACGAGGACAAAAAATAGAAAACTAAAACCCGGTGGAAACACAGTTCCAGCAGAAAACGGCAGGTATAGCAAGTCACAGTACCACTAATCAGAGCTGCAGTGGTTCTAAAGTTAGACCACAGACAATGCATTATTTGCACAATCTAGCTCTTAAAAACAGATGGGGAAATGTTTCAGACTTGGCAAAGGCAGTCCATAAAATCATCACACGTCAAACCCACGAAAAAACACCCCAGCTTGCTGCTTGGTGCAAAACTGCAACATCAAAATCTGCAACATAACACGAAAAGTAGCCAGATGAATATTGAAGCACATTCTTAGGTCAGATGAGACCAAAAAAAAAATTGTTTGGCTCAGATGTTTGACATAGCCCTGGTCAGGACTACCACAGTGAAGGCATAGTCCTGGCAGTGAAGCACAGAGGAGCAAAGAAATCAAATGGCAGAACATCTCTCCAGAAAGTTGGTATAATCAGTGCTGAGGAGGACTGAGGATGTTGTCAAAAATACATTTGTACACATGGAAAAATAAAAGATTTGAATCTTAGTAATGAAAGGTGTGTTGACCTTTGTTGCAACGACTTCCTACTGGGGGACGAGCTGTATCTTATTTAAATAGCATTGCACAGAGGTGTTCAAGACAGACTTAAAACTCCAACACATACTTCAATACAAATCAAAATTCAAATAATTCAGGGTGTAAATAGTGGGATTGATATGCAGTAGGTAGTGCTTTACAGAATGATGTTATTGTCTATCAGTCCTATATTAATCTCTTACCTGTGGCACATTTTTCTGAAGATAAATCCCAGAATAACTCCGATTATAATGACGAATGCAGTCACTCCAGTTACAATGAACAAGAAAGATGGTTCTGTAGGACTGGTGGTGGTGAAGGTGGCATCTTCATCACCTTAAATGTTATTTAAATAAAATGAGAGAAGCAGTAGGTATTCAGTACAATACAAATACAGTGAATCTTTAAAGTTATAAAATAAATCATCCTTTACCTTCCACAGTGACATTGAGATGGAGATTAAATGTTCCTCCTGGATATGAGCATTCACAGGTGTAGTTTCCACTGTCCTTTGGTTTTAAATTGGTCAGATGGAGAAATATAGTTTGGTTTTCTTTAACCAGTGAGAACCTGGAGTCACATCCGTGTTCAAAGTCATGTCCATATCGATAAATGAGACGACATTCTTCTCCCCTGCTTCTCTCTGTGCTGATCGTACATCGTATCAGTGTGATGTTTTGCAGTGTTTCATTGGGACACACTGGAGTCACATCTGGATCTTTATCAATGGTTTTCACCAGTCGAACTCGAGCCACTGAAATCAGTTCATTAACACAGAAATCAGCTCAGTGTGAATTAAAGTGGAGGAGTTAGCACAACGTCCAACAATCCTTCCACTAGAATAAATAAAATACAGATAATATTCAGTTTGTCCTCTAAAATCTCAATAAAGAAAGATTAGCAGAACAACTTTACATTATCAAGTAGCTGTTGTACAATACCTTCGCCGTCAGTGCAAAATGTTCGCAGCAGAAGTAGAACAAACCACAGTTTCCCTGATCCAGCCATACTGGTCAAGACGTGCAAGCAAGTGTGCAGCTGCTGCTGGTAGAGTAGAGTTTACAGTACGACAGGAGGACGACTTGCACTTCTAAACCTCAGGTTCACAGCTCTCACAAAGGTATGAGCTGGTATGAGGAGGTTTAAAAAGGAAGTGGAAGACATTGCTGCTGGTGCTGTCATGAGAACAGCGAGCAAACGCATGAAAACTAAAAGACATTCTAGCTAAGCCACGCTCATTTAGACCTTTATTTAAAGGACTTAATACAAGAAGAATGAATGGTCTTCTTTGCAACTAAAACGTATCACATGTGACTGCTTTACCAGCAAATTATCTCATCACTAGCCTTCACTCGATCATCTGGTTTTAGGAGGATCTGTGTCACCACAGAGGTAAACTAATGAGCCTCTCCAGCCTCTGTGCAACTTAAACATGCACACATCTTACCACAGCGCAGGTCCTGTAAAATGCAATTATACAAAATCTTTCATTTTTATTTCACATTTTCTTCCATATGTTTTGAAAAATGACAAAAACAGACAGTAAATATACACATCAAATGTAAAACCCCAACAAAAACTATCTGTGATGACCATAAAATCTAAATTTTTAGCGAAAATTTAAACTTTTTGACAAAAAAGTTGGAAACCTCATGAGTATGAAACTTAAATTCAAGTTTAGTACTTTAAATATATTTCTAAAATTAGATAGACAATTAGTAGCAAACAGAAAATAGTATCCGCTGGCCGTCTAAATAATTGAATTCAGGTGTTCCAATCACTTCCATGGCCACAGGTCAAGTCCCTAGACATGCAGACTGCTTCTACAAACACTAGTGAAAGAATGAGTCACCCTCAGGAGCTCAGTGAATTCAAGTGTGGTACCGTGATAGGTAGCCACCTATGATTATGGTGTGGGGTTGTTTTTTAGGGGTTGGGCTTGGCCCCTTAGTTCTAGGAACTCTTAATGCTTCAGCAGACCAAGACAATTTCATGCTCCCAACTTTGTGGGAACAGTTTGGGGATGGCCTCTTCCTGTTCCAACATGGCTGCCACCAGTGCACAAAGCAAGGTCAATAAAGACATGGATGAACCAGTCTGGTGTGGAGGAACTTGACTGGTCTACACAGAGTCCTGACCTCAACCTGATAGAACACCTTTGGGATGAATTAGAGCGGAGACTGAGAGCCAGGCCTTCTGGTCCAACATCAGTGCCTGACTTCACAAATGCACCACTGGAAGAATGGTCAAAGATTCCCATAAACACTACTAAACCTAGTGGAAAGCCTTCCCAGAAGAGTTGAGGCTGTTATAGCTGCAAAGGGAACCTCACAGATTAAGAATGGGATGTCATTAAAGTTCATTAGCTTGTAAAGGCAGAAGTCCCAATACTTTTGGCAAGATAGTATATACATGTGTATAGAAAACACACACACACACACATAATTTCCTAAATTTTACATGAAAAAATATCTTTCATTAAAACATTAAAAAAATGTAACATTGAGGCTCTTATTTTACAATATATTTTTTTACAGTGTCTATATTATAAATTCCAGAAATTCAAATCAGCTTCTCAGACTACACAGACTGACTGACGGGTTTAAGGTTATGTTTACCAGTATAAGCACTTCAGAAATGTTCAGTGAATAAGTTTAGACTGCTTGCATTCATTGTGTACAAAACCTATTTCGCTGTTCATCTAAAGCGTCCGGATCATTTCTAACCAACATCAGTGTTGTGCTTGCAAGGTGAAATGTTCATGTAAGTTGGACAATAAGTGTGTGTTAGTAATGCTGTGTTATCGTCTCCAGATTAGTTTTAGATAGTTTCATAGATTGCATAAACTGAGTTCAAGTCATGTTCTTTCCCATCTGCTGCCTGACTGTTTGTATAGATGATGGCTGTGTCAGTGCAGGCTGATCTGAACCCAGCGTTATGATGAGGGTGACTGACGGAGACAGACTGGTAGACGTCCCTGTCTGGATGCTGAAGGCTCGTATAGGTGTCGCCCTGGTCCTAGCAAAACCAAGAAACATCATGTTCATATCATTAAATGCAGTTTAAAACTTACAGACATCGACAAATGCTTTAAATCCGAACTTGTAAAGAACTCACTAATGACTGGAGAGTTTCAGATCTGGTTGAATCAGGTGCTCCGGATGTGTTTTGTCTGTTAATAGTACATGAAAGTCAGAGTTAGTGGGAGAAGGTTGGTATCCTCCATGATGAGCAGCCTATCATCAGAAATAATGATAAATTACATGAAATTGGTCCTGTGGTGCCTTTGGTTTTAATAAAGTAAATCTACAGTGTTAGTCCAGCAGGAAAACATTCAATTAAATAATTCAGGGTATAAATGGAGATATTGATACACAGAAGGTGGTTCTTTACATCATTAGCTTCTTGTTTTTGGTCAGGCTTATTCTTATTGTAATTTCTTCCACCATGATTTTCAGCACCCAACTCGTCCCACAGCTCTGAGAAAACCCATGTAAATGATCAGCTCAATCAGGAACGGGCCGCCGTGTAGCTCACTGAGTTACGGTGTTACCACGTGAGCGCAGGTCACCAGCAGTGATCGTCACTGGAGTCCAGCTCATGACCCTTTGCTGCTTGTCTCTCTTCTTCTTTACCCATTTTCACCCTGTCTGTCAGTAAAAAACTTGAAAAATCTCACCAAAAAGAAAATATTTTTAAAAACAAAAAAATTGTGTGGTATGTCTTTTGGTAGCAATTCATCATATGTTTAGATGAATTTTGTTAAAAATCCCCATTGACATTAATGGAAAGTCAGCCGGACAACTGCCAACTGAAGCCATCTTTGGAACCCTGTAGCTGTGACAGATGTTACAGTAGAAGCTCCATTCAGAGTTTAAACGGGTCACAAGGCTTTGAATATTATAGCCTTGAAATCCATGTTTTAATATATTTTACAGTTTTTAAGTAGTCACAATTGAAGTTTTATGAACGTTTGTACAATTCAGAATTTTTGTTCAGTTGACAAAATTTTGTCCAGAAATTTTGTTTGAAAAAAACTGCAGTTAACCTTGTTTTCTTTTCACTTTTTTTCTGCATGAGTAATTTATAAATAAAAATGAAGGTATTTCTGTTCCCTTTTACCCAGTGAGAGTCTCATTGCCATAGTACTTATGGTTTTTTCATAAATCACTCAGATCATGTCGACCAGAACTCTCATTGACGCCCATGATATCTGAGCTCTAAAATCAGAAATGGCGAGTCTCTCTAAGCTGCCACCAAATCCACACTGTGTTTTGTACGGATTTGGTGGCAGCTTAGAGAGACTCACCATTTCTGATTTCTGATATAATGAGAGTCGATGAGAGTTCTGGTCCACATAAATAAGAGTGTTTACCCAGTTACAGAGCTTAGTGAGCAGCTCTGTCGTAACCTGGATTTATTAATTTATTTTAAAGTCTCAATGTCATTGCCCAGGAAAAACATTTGTATTTACAGCAAGTCATCAGGATTCTGTGAACTGCGTTACACTTTCAAAGTTAAAGCTCTGACATGTTAAAATGAACTGATCGGGCTTGTGACATATGCTGGTTTTTCAAAATAAGATGCACTTACATAAATTATACCTGAAGTATAATTATAGCAGCACATGTCAACCAGCAGAAGCTACATTGGCCCAATCAAAATTATGTCAGAAATTTTCTAGTATAATTTTATTCCCCATCAGTTTTACATTAACCTCTTACCTGTGGCACATTTTTCTGAAGATAAATCCCAGAATAACTCCGATTATAATGACGAATGCAGTCACTCCAGTTACAATGAACAAGGAAGGTGTGGTGGTGGTGATGGTGGCATCTTCATCACCTTAAATGTTATTAAAATAAAATGAGAAAAGCAGCAAGTATTCAGTTTGTAATCAACCATTCAGATACTGCTCTCTGTTGCCCACAGTAGTATATAATATTTTACTGTTGGTTTTAAGTGTCATTTTGCTTTATAAGTTTTAGTGGCTGATGTTTAAAAACAGAAGCCAGAGATTTAAAATATTTGTTAATAAAAATCATTTAAAGTATTTGTTAATAAAATAAGGTTCAAACATTCCCCAAACATTTCCAGTAACTGTTGTAAAAGCTGAGAAGAGCTGAGTGCAGTTGTCCTGACTCCCAGCAATGGTGCAGGGAGCCGAGTGCACCTGCACTGGTTGCCTAAGCAACAGTTTGTCATGATGTGGATAGCACGATACTTTGTGTACTGAGTGTAAAGGTTAAAGATGCTGAATATAGATCATACGATACTTTGTTACTGAAATGTGACAGTCACGGATGCGAGAAGTAGATCGCATGAGACTTTGTTTCCTACAGTGTACTGGTCAAAGTGAGAATATAAGACATTTGTTTGGGAATAAAAGATATTCATTTGGGGTGGAGAGTGAGGTCAAGAGGGAACAGCAAGCCCTCCTGATGTCTCTGCCCATCCAAGCATTGGTCAGCATCATTTTCAAAATGAGTGGTGTCATCGTGGAAAATCCCCAAAACTTATTGTAAAAAAGAAGGTGGGGGCTGAGGCCGTGGAAACCCCAGCACCAAACAGTATAAAGTCCGGACATCACAACCGATTGTCAGTGTTCTTACCCCGGGGTATCTCTCACTGTGTTTGTCCTGTATTTTTTGCAGAATAAATACTTTTATCTTTGAATCTGAAGACTGACCTCTCAGACTCTTTTTTTTGCCTCTATTGGTGAGTCGCTGGCAAACGCTATTTTTGAGCACTCATACAACTAAGAGAATTTGAACTTAGAACCTGAACTGAAGAACTACAAGTTGTGGCCACCTGATCCACAACAAAGTATATTCATCATGATGTTACCACACACTGGAAAATATCCATAGGGAGTACAAATACTGTGAATCTTTAAAGTTATAAAATCATCCTTTACCTTCCACAGTGACATCGAGATGGAGAGTAAATGTTCCTCCTGCATATGAACATTCACAGGTGTAGTTTCCACTGTCCTTTGGTGTTAAATTGCTCAGATGGAGAAATACAGTTTGGTTTTCTTTAACCAGTGAGAACCTGGAGTCACAACCGTGTTCAAAGTCATGTCCATATCGATAAATGAGACGACATTCTTCTCCCCTGCTTCTCTCTGTGCTGATCGTACATCGTATCAGTGTGATGTTTTGCAGTGTTTCATTGGGACACACTGGAGTCACATCTGGATCTTTATCAATGGTTTTCACCAGTCGAACTCCAGCCACTGAAATCAGTTCATTAACACAGAAATCAGCTCAGTGTGAATTAAAGTGGAGGAGTTAGCACAACGTCCAACAATCCTTCCACTAGAATAAATAAAATACAGATAATATTCAGTTTGTCCTCTAAAATCTCAACAAAGAAAGATTAGCAGAACAACTTTACATTATCAAGTAGCTGTTGTACAATACCTTCGCTGTCAGTGCAAAATGTCCGCAGCAGAAGTAGAACAAACCACAGTTTCCCTGATCCAGCCATACTGGTCAAGACGTGCAAGCAAGTGTGCAGCTGCTGCTGGTAGAGTAGAGTTTACAGTACGACAGGAGGACGACTTGCACTTCAAAACCTCAGGTTCACAGCTCTCACAAAGGTATGAGCTGGTATGAGGAGGTTTAAAAAGGAAGTGGAAGACATTGGTGCTGGTGCTGTCATGAGAACAGCGAGCAAACGCATGAAAACTAAAAGACATTCTAGCTAAGCCACGCTCATTTAGACCTTTATTTAAAGGACTTCACAACAACATTTGCTGCAGTTTGTAATTCAAGAAGAAAAAATGATCTTGTGTACAACTAAAACATATCACATGTGACTGCTTTGCCAGCAAATTATCTCATCACAAGTCTTCACTAAATCGTCATCCAGTTTAATGAGGATCTGTCACCTCAGAGTGTCGCATTTTTACTGTATTAACAATAACAGACGTTCCACTTAGAAGATGGCCTTACATAAAGTGCAAAGAGGTGTGCTTGTCCTCCCTACATTATTAAAACTGATCAATATTCTGGTGGAAGGACTGTTGGAGAGGCATTTTACAAGTACAAATGCATCTCATGCTAACTCCTTGATTTGATTTCACGCTGAATGGATTTTTATTTTAATTGCAGTGGCAAGAGAGCGACTAGTGAAAACCATTGCTGAAGATCCAGATATAAGTGCAATAAAAAAACAATTAAACCAGGTATAAAGCAAAATAACCAATGACAGTACTTGTATTTATGATAATACACTTTAAACCAACAATATAACCTCCAGTATTACAACATGACATGCCACTGAGGGCAACAGACAGCAGTATCTGAATGTTTCTTTACCAATACTGATACATGTGCTGCTTTTCTCACTTTATTTTAGTGACATTTGCTGGTCCGACAGAAACACCTTTCTCTAATGCTTTAATTAAAGTTACTGCATTCGTCAATATAATCAGACTTACCCCATATATTTCCATGGACAACAGATCAATATAGTAGTGATGGGGAATAAACTCATGTGAGGTAAATCATGCCTACTGTATATCAGTAGGTTCACATCAGGTCAGTTTTCACTTCCTCCCTCTTTAGAAGCTCTTGTGTGATTTTGTATTTTCGATTATCATCATGGTGGATTTCTGCTCTTCTGTCAAGTGTCCCGCAGACTTGAAGTCATCTAGTCAGACAACATTTTAGTGTATCTGCACACATTCATTTATAAATGTCATGTCCCAACACCTTTTGTACTCATGCAGCCCCAAACCATCACCTCCGTGCTTCACTGTCAGGACTATGCCTTCACTGTGGTACTTTAGGTTTCCACCAAACATGCTGGACTCCATCTGAGCCCAACTAATTTATCTTGTCCAAAGAATCTGCTCCCAGTATTCATTAGGCTTCTTTTTATGTTCTTTGGCAAAGTTTTATCGCGCAGTTTTGCACTATGAGCAAGAGGTTCTTTCTTGGATGCTGTCCATAGAGCAGAGTTGGCTCACCCATTAGGCAGTATAGGCTAATACTAAGGGTGTCGTGGTGCCACATTGGGTAAGGCCGGTTCTGCCATAGAGCTTGGTGTCATGCTCTGTTCTTTGCATTGCCTGGGTATTACAGAAATTCTGATTTTCATTGATGACTCCTGCACCAAGTCTGAAGCTGCTGCCTTTTCACAGCTAGACTGTTCACTGTCTGTGGCGTCGTTTTAGGGTGGCGACCACTGCAGCTCTGATTAGTGGTACTATAGCTCCTTCTACAGCCCCTGATTACTGCTGACGTTCACTTCATCTCTGATCTTCTCGTCTCAGAATCAGAATTTTGACTTCCTCTGACAATTGTCTCCATGTGGAGCCATGATGCAGGCATGGTAGCTCATAGGCTCAACACTGAGACAGTTCTGGAGTTAATGTTCATGAGGTTTGGCTGATTTGAAATCACAGATGTTGTCAGTTCTATATTAGTGATGACAGGTTTTCTAACTCGTTAGTCAGTGATTTTGACTTTTGTGTGTTGCTCTGCTACATGCTGTAGCTGCACAACGTTTTAAAAGTTTGTTACCTGTGATGGTTTCTTCTCAGGATGCAGCCGCAGATTGTTACAGCTACACTCATGAATGTAGTAGCAGCAGCAATGGTGATGAGGGCGACTGTAGCCAAGAACCTCATCCTGGAAACTGCACCGTCCTCTCCATTTGCTGAACATCGGAAAGAGGGACAACCTTATATCATCCTCGATGTTTTGGTACATTAGTTAACCTCTCTGAAAAACTTAAATGTCAGAGAGCAAACTTACCTTCCACAGTAATGCTAAGATGGAGAACATGTGTCCCTCTTTCATATGAGCATTCACAGGTGTAGTTTCCACTGTCGGCTGCTGTCAAACTGCTCAGGTACAGAAACACGTTGTGGTTCTCGTTTGCCAGCGAGAACCTGGAGTCACATTCGCATTCAGAGCGCTCGACACCTGTGTGTAGCAGGCAGCAGTCGTCTTCCTGGTGTCTCCCTGTGTTGATCCGACATGTTGCCAATAAAAAGTCTTTCCTGGCGCAGACTGAAGTGACGTCTGGTCCTCTGCCGGTGGCTTTTATAACAGTCACTGCAGTTAAAAGGAAAAAGAGTATCACATTTTAACTGCATTTACACAAACATTAGACCTTCCAATCACATGATAACAAATCTTACATACAGTAAAATGGGTTGTGTGCAGTACCTTTGCCCTCAGCACACGAACACAGTGGCAGAAGTAGAACAAACCACAGCTTCCATCCGTCCATGCTGGCCAAGACATCCGAACTGAAGTGTAACTGCTGCATGCAGAAGTCAAGACTAACGCATCAGTTCATTTACTGCCGACTGAACCCTGAAACTGTGCCTTAGCTCAGGTATTGTTCAAGCTGATGGAAAGTTTTCCAAAACAGAAGTGAATCTGACTGCTTCTACTTTCAAACAGCAGCATCATGTTAATCCTGATGGGAAAGAACAAACTGTCTGACACTTATTTGCCTGACATCAGATAAAGTTACTGAACAGATCAGTCACCAATTCAAAGGTCTGGAACCCGAACAACACTCTTACTATCCTGTGAAAACTGGAGCCTGTTGGGGAGTAAAATCTGACAGTGGTCAACATATCTGCTGTTTTCTAATGAAGCTCTTCAGCGTTTATAGAATCATTTAGCATCAGACGTTCATTTTCAGGCATTCATTTGTTTATTTCAAGCACATTCAAGCGTTTGTAAGTGTTAGAACTTTTGGAGAAATAAGCAAAGTGAGAAGACAAAGCTCAAACTATTCATAATTTCTACCTGTTAGATGTATTTAATAGTGACAGGATCCAAATTCTTCTTCTGTACGCTCCAACAAATATCTGTATTTTAATAGCTGGACTGCATATTTTAGCAGAAGCGGTCCATAATAGCTGTGATTCACAATTAATTCACATTTTGGCATTATTATCAGAATTCTTTTTCATTGACAGCAGGTGAACCATACATTAACAGTAGATTTCCATTTTAAAACTACAGGCATAGTCCAGGTTGCTATCTTATTGATTTATTTTACATTTGCAGCTTCTGTACTGTACATGCATCATAGTAAATGTGCTTTTTTAACGATAGAGTCAACATTTAATGAGGAAAATGCTCTGTTTTCTTACTATTGGTACACCATTTCCTTATTGATTTTCTTAAAGTCCTGTTTTTTGCCATAAATACACCATTTAAAGTAATAAATTCTAAAAAAATCTGTTGTCTTTATTATTATTTTTAAACTACGGAGTCACCATGAGCAACTTAATTTACACTATGGATTTATTTCTTAGAGTGTTGGGGTAAACACCACAGGAAAAAACAACAAGTTAAATAAATATTAGAAGGAATCAGTCAAGGGTTTCTTACACTAATAAATCAGGTCTGTACAGTAAATGTTCATACGGTAGATTTCAGTAAAGGACTAGGAATATAAACAGACAGTCATTTTCCACTACCTGGCTGACAACCCAAACTTAAACACGTTACTATTTACAGGAAACCCGAGTCAAACTGAAACCAGACTTTTCCCACAACCCCTTCTTACTTCTGACCATCACAAGCCTGCTTCACATGTCGCCACATCCTCAGTTAGCAGTCGAGGAGCCCAACACAGACTCAGGAGGCAGGTTTCATGAAGCAAAAGGACTGAAGCTGAGACAAAAAAACAACCATAGTCCAAAAGGGATTTGAAGAAAACAGCAGGAGCTTGTAAAAGGTTTCAAAAAGAACTAATCACACAAAGCAGATGAGCAGGAAGGACACAGGAAACCTCAGGCAGGGAGCAAATGTGGGCAAACAGGCAGGTAGATGGCAAACAGCACTCAGAGGCTGGTTGTTGATGAGACACAGGTGAAACCAATGACAATCAAAGAGGAGGGAAAACACACAAAGGGAGGGTGTAAAACCACTAGAAACACAGAAGGAAAGGGATCTTTTAAAAATTACAAATAAAACAATGGACACGTGTACATCCAGTGGCTACTTTAAAGGACATATCTGTGTGCTAACTGACCGTTCACATGGCTTCATAGTGTGATGCATGCAAAGAAGGTCAAAAGCATCATTTTCGGCTGGTCTAATCATTGAAACTGGCAGTAAATTTACTTCAAATGTCCCATGTCACACAACACAAAAGAAAAAAAAATGCCTTCTTGCAATTTTAGTATCATTTAACTTGTGGAAAACATCAAAACACCACCACCAGGGTTCCACCATTCTTAGTTTATTTTAATGATAGCTAATGTGATGAGGTGGCTGTTTGTCCACCCTGAAACAAAACCAGCTTATTAAGTTTTCTACTGAGTGTATTAAACCACTTTTAGGAAATTTAGACTTGAACTGTTGTAAAGTTTATTATGTTGCTCCAGATCAGAGTAGAAGCTAAATACCTAGAATCACATATACAGTATATATTAGTATATAATGTACAGTCAGTACATATTAGTAGATAGTATATATAGTAAATAAACTCCACATAGAAAATGTACTGACTTCTAATGTATAAAACTCAGAAAATAAAACTTTAAATCAGAGTTATATCTCCAGATATTTAATAAACAGAAAAAGAAGAAACTATTTAGCAGCAATTTAGCAGCTTTTTTAATCACTCTGGGCTCATTTTCACTGCAATATGAAGTCCAGCACCTTGATGGAAACAACGTCATTGATTTGATTATTTATTATAATACTCAGAGGTTTTACTAACACTTGGAAAATGGTGGTTCTACATGCTATAGATATTTCTTTATCATGGTTTTAATCCTTTCCATACTTCCCTGCTCTGCTCTGTGTAAACACTGCCTGCAGTTCAGCCGAAAGGCTCCTGACGTCTGACTTCTACTTCCCTGACTGTTGGTTGTAGCTGAGTCACTAATGGCTTCTCAGTTGCATCGAGAAGCACAAAATTTTTAGTTTTTTACAGGATCTGGTCGAGGTACACAACTTATTTCATGATTTAAAAAAATATATTATTGAATCAGACATGTAGAAAAAAGAGATTCTGATGAAATGTGACAATTTTAAGCTTAGATTTTTTTTTTGTTTTCACTAGTGACACATTATTAGTTGAAAATCCCACAATTACTTCTGTTCTTACAGTTTGTTTTCTGATAAATTGTATAATTTTGGTGATTTATTTTTTAAAATAAAGGTAACAAGCCTTTAAAACCATCCATTATTAGACAAGCATGAACATTATGTGTTAGTAATTGTTGATCAGTTCCCTTTGAATAAACTATTAAATGTTATTTGCACCCAGCAGGGCAGGATGAAGGATTTGGCCATGCTGAGGATTCCTCTCGTTAATTTGTGGTGCAAAGAGAATCTAAAATCAGCCTGGATGAATCAGAGAGACTTTAAATGTTGTGTTTGGCCTCTCAGGGTAGGATCCTCATGTTTAGAAAAGCCCAGATCTAAAAGGTGCTCAGGCCCAGAGACGACAAATGATTCCCTCCTCAGATACATTCACATCACTGACCTGTGCAACAACACTCAGCATCAGAAACGATGGGAAGAATGCACAAGACAAAAACCACAGCCTCAGTCACATCTTTTACTTTCATCTTGGTGTTGTGGTTTTGAACTCAGCTGCTCACTGTTGCCTTCTGGAGAACGGTGTCATAGCAATACATTTCACTTCTTCAAAGAGCCAAATCAGATGTAACAGATGTTCGACTGACCTGATTTATTAAATTCATTACTGACTCCACCTATGTGAGGACTGTTTATGATGGTCTGAAGGCTACAACAAATGACAGAAGCTTTATAAGATCCGCCAGCAGAGGGAGAAAAGAGACACAACTGAACTGTACGACCTAGTTTTAATGAATCCAGGTTCTTCTACTGAGATTAAATCATCTTTGTGTTTTGATAATCTGAGGATCAATCGATGGTCCATGTGCAATGTGTAATTATTATACGTAAAATGACTTTACTAAATCAGAATCACTGCCAGTAATACTTCTGACTCTCTATTCTCATTTTATTTTCAGTTCAATTTTATTTATATAGCACATATTTACAACATAGTAGCCCTGCAATAGACTGGTGACCTGTCCAGGGTGTCCCCTGCCTTCACCCAAGTCAGCTGGAATAAGCTCCAGCTCCCCTGCGATCCTACAGGGGATTAAGTGGTGTATAGATGATGGCTGGATGGATGGATATTTACAGCATATGTCATCTCATAGCACTTCACAAAGACAGGAAGAGCAGAAACAGAAAACAACAATCCAAAGCTGCTTTAGGATTCCCTATGAGCAAGCAGTCAACGACAACGAGAAGGAACCAAAAAAACCTCCTCAGATAAGGAGGAGGGGAAAAAAACCTCCGACAGAACCAGGCTCAGGGAAGGCAGCCATCTGCCTCGACCAGTTGGGGTGAGAGTGGGGATGAGGGGGAGGGGATAGCAGGAGAGGTTAGGATGGGGATGGCAGGACAGCAGGTGGTTTAACGTATTTATTTGTTTTAATAACACGTATATCTTATTATGTTTCTATTAGACATTGAATTTGTTCGCATTATATGTATTTTTTAAAACAATATCTGGTGCATGAATTCCCTCATCTTATCTTGTGCATCACTGATCACTGGTTTTTAATTGACTTCACATTAACTGGATGAAACTTCCCACACTTCAATGTGAATATACGATTAATCATATCTGCACTGTGCACAGCAAAAAACAGGTATATAATATGCATGTGCTTTCATATATTATGTGATAATCTAAATAAAAGTAGATTAAATTCATCCAAACATTGCAGATTCTCATTGACTCTACCCCTTATGATCCTCAGTATTTCCATCACTATTATTCTATCTCTACAATCACTAAAATATAACATCCAAAATCCAAACTGCACTGCGTATGACAACATCTTTGAAGAAAACACTGTGTCAGAAATACCCCAACATCAAACTGAGGTATAATTTCAGGACAAAACGAGCCTGCTTCTTCTATAAATGCTTATTTTATTGTGGTAATGCGTCCATTCACACAACACAGCAGGAAATGTGTTTTGAAGAGGCACATCTGTCTTCTTACATTTCCTCTGAAAGCTTTGAAGCCTCAAGCCAAAGCCTGACCCAGTTAGACAGTCGAACGTGTCTCACAGCGCTCGAACACTAATCTCAGCTTGACTCTTCTGCTTTTGGTGCAACAGTTTCAGCCAAATTAGTGGAGCAAAAACAAATTCTGCAATATCAAAATGCATTAAATGAGGAAAAAAATAGCCACAGATGTGTTTAGTAAAGCTTTAACTACTCAAAATAGCGTTGCAGATGTGTGTGATGACATCAGAGGTTACGACAAGTCAGAGGTGGATTTCTTTTCAAACCGTCTGAAACCAGAACTGAAGCTGTTTTACCAGCGTGTCTGAGCAGCCTGAGGTCCAAGTTCTAGTAAGCTGAAACCACAAGTCGCTTATGAACGAAGCTCTTGTTCACCACAGACCTCTTGCTGATGAGTTCTGAATTCACAGCATTTTTTCTGACACTGTTCAAATGCAGCGTCATGCACACAAATCCAGACGAGTCATGAAGACAACTACTACTTGACCAGTCCAGACCTTTAATTATGCAGAACTTTAAGCCTTAATACAATTTAAATTAGTGAGTTATGTAAAAATTCCCCCTCCGTACAGTTGTCATGAACTGGAAATTAGCTATAGAGACCAAAACTATACTTTGTACCAGGCTGTAAACATGTTTACTTCTGTTGTAAAGTTGGTCATTTAACATGGAAGTCTATGGGGACTGACTCACTCGTGGGTTCAGCCTCTAGTGGCCATTTGAGGACATGCAGTTGTTGGCACTCAGGTCACTTCACAGCCAGAAGATCCCCAGTTTGCATCCCGGTTAGGACGTCTGGGATCTTTCTGTGTGGAGTTTGCATGTTCTCCCTGTGCAGCGTGGGTTCTCACCGGGTACTCCGGCTTCCTCCCACAGTCCAAAAACATGCTGAGGTTAACTGATGATTCTAAACTGTCCATAGGTGTGAATGAGAGTGTGCTTGTTTGTCTCTATGTGTAGCCCTGTGATAGACTGGTGACCTGTCCAGGGTGTCCCCTGCCTTTGCTCAAGTCAGCTGGGATAGACTTCAGCCCTCCCTGTGACACTACAGAGGACTGAGCGATGTATCGACGATGGATGGATGGATGGATGGATGGATGGATGGATGGATGGATTGCCACTTAGAGGATATTGTTTTCCTAATGCTAGCTACTTTATTTATTTATTCACTTATTCACTTATTTATTTATTTATTAAATCTAGCCAATGTTAAGGTAGTGCTAACAACTAAAACATCAAGGAAGTTGACCAGTTTCCAGATTACAGTCAATAAAAATGAGAGTTAAGAAGCTCAAAGTAGTTTGAGTTAGCTGGTCTTCCAGATAATACTACTGTCATTGGTAGTTTTCACTAATGCTACATAATATAATAAATCTCCTACCTATGTGAGCAGAACCTCTCCTGTATTAATCACATTTTTCTTACTTGACTACACTCAGATAGCAGAAGGCAGATTTAAGCCCCTGAACCCCAAAACCTGCTGGCAACAGACATATTTAAAAATAAAAAGAAATAAACAGACGAAATGACACCATTTATCATGACTACATGTGACCGGCTTATCTGTGAGCGCTGTTAAATCAGAAGTTGTGATATTTAATCATAATCACTTTACTCCAGTCTCATTTAGAAATATGTTGTAAATAAACCTTTGTTCCGAAACAAATTCTGTAAAAAACTAAAAATTCTGCCCTCCGTGATGCAACCATGAAGCCATTAGTGACCCAGTTGAAAAACTAAATAAATTCAACAACGTTTCAGCTGAACTGCAGGCTGTGTATACAGAGAGCAGATAGGAGAAACAAGAAAGTGTGGAAACAAATTAAAACCAAACATAGTAAAATATCTGTAGTATGTATCACAATTACTTTTTCCAGCAACAGATGTTTGCAGGTTTTTTATTTTTATTTTATAAAATAAATAATTGGAGAAATTCAACTTTTGCTATTGTTTTTAAAAGATTTATGGCATTATAACTTTGTGACATTTTACACAAGACATTTCTGAGTTGTGTTGTTTCCATAGAGGTGCTGGACTTTATACTACAGTAAAAAATGAACCACAGTGAGTAAAAATGTGACAGAGTAAAATAGTAAATAGTAAAATAACAATAAAGATAACAGAGATTCTGTTTAATAAGGCTGTGTAAGCTCTGTGGCTTTTTAAAGACCAAACACTTAAGTCATTTAATAGTTCTCCGTTCGTGATTTACTTGAATATTCCTGCATGTCCGCACAGCGTCCACTGGGAGGCGCCACGCAGCCGGCAGCTCTGTCGCTGCGGCTCAAAGGACGCTGGGAAATTTAGGAACAGGAAGTAGCATGAGCCGCGAAGAGCTAACAGCTAAGAGCTAGCAGCACTCAGGTAAATGTGTTTAGGTGGAAGATACTCAGCGTGTCTTCACATGAGATGCGATTTATCACTTCGTGTGGTTTATTTTAGTAAAAAATGTTGCGTCCATGTTTGTTTTGTGCTTTATTCACCTGCTCTGGACGGTTTTAGCTGATAGTGTTTAATTTACTCTGTATTCTTCCAGTTTATCTGCATCTCTGTCCGTAAATCTGCAGGTTTGCAGCATTTAAAGAGAGACCCGCTCGGCTGCATCCATCTCCAGCCATGGTGAGAAAACTGAGGAAGTCAGGACTTTATTTTGTAGCAGCGCATCCTCCTGCTCCTCCTGTCTTATTTTAACTCACTGTGGGTTAATTTTTCACTGTAATATAAAGTCATGCACCTCTATGGATTCAGCACAACCTTGAATAGAAGGAGAGAGAACTCAGTTGTAGCGCCACAAATCATACAAAACATAAAACAAACGCTGAATCTGTTGCATTTTTTAAATAAAAAAAAATTAAAACAGTTACAATCAACATGTACAATATTTTCCCACGTATCCACAGGTGTAAACAATACTAGAAAAAAAGAAATGGTTACTCTATATGTTATGAATATTTTACATTGTTTTGTTGCTAGTCTTCTATCTGCTCTGTTTAAACACTGCCTGCAGTTCAGCTTAAAAGTTCTTGAATTGATATTACTGTTGCTCACAAGTGATTCACAGAATTTTCTGTGTTTCCAGAATCTGTTTAGAGCAAATGGCTTATTTTTATTAATATAACATGTAGAATAAAGTGATTTTGATTAAATATCACAATCTCAAGCTTGGATTTGGTCAAATTTTCTGGCTTAACTGCACGTCACAGATGAGTAGTCTCTCGAAAAATTGAAAATCCAGCAGTTCTGGCTCTGATAAACTGTTATTTTGCCTTTTGTTAAGAGAACACGCCTTTCAGACGTGGAGGCGGGTTTTTTGGTTCAGGATAAATCTGTCCTCTGTTGACATGTTTTCCTTCTACTCTGTGAACCACTCATTTACATTCAGTGTTTGTGAATGCAAACTCAATCATAAGCTCATAGATTATCATTTATTTATATTTTAATCATCTATTCATGAACACTTACTTAATCTAGTTACCTAGTTGTAGAGAAACAAAGTGTATTTTCAGGTGACCACGGCTTTTAGTGATGGGACAGGTGTGTGCCACATAAGTAGGGTCATAAATAGAGACCTCAGGCCTTAATTAACCTTAACAAATAGCAAAGTGTTGGTTTTGATTCACATCAGTGTCACAACTATCCAGCACACTTTTAAATTACTGCACAACCAGCAGCTTTGAATAACATGAAACTCAGCATAAACCCTGTTGGCTCCGTCTCATTGGCAGGAGGACATCAACGCTGTGATGTCCTGGTTTTCCAGCCCAGTGTACAGCCGCTACTGGCAGCACTACCAGCAGGCCATGTCCTGGCATCAGAGACACCGGCGGGCCTACAGAAAGGCCCTGGAGGCTGCATACGGACCTGAATACTGGCAGCAGCAGCAGCATCCCAGCAGCCACCAGCGCTACACTGACTGGAACGAAGAAGAGAGCGAAGGTGGAGAAGACGGCAACGAGGAGAGCAGCTCGGACAGCGAGATCGAGTGTGACGTCAGCAACATGGAGATCAGCGAGGAGCTTCGGCAGTACTTCGCCCAGACAGAAAGACACAGAGAGGAGCTGAGTAAGTAAACAGAAGCTGTAGGTGTAGAGATGGAGGAGAGGAGGGTGATATAACTGTAAATTAATCACAGTGAAATGCTTAGTTTCAGTACACAGGTCACAGTGTCCATGTTAACACAACAATGGAAGAACAATGAACATTTCTACACATGGAGATGTATATAAACATTAAATACAGACAGCTAGTAAAACTTGGAAGCCCACAGAACTTGAAGTTTCCACCTCCAAAGTCAAGTCTGGAAGCCCTCAGAGGAGGCTGCCGTGAGTGAGTAGCTTAAGTACAAGTCATGCTTTCTGTGTCTGCAATTCTGTAAAGGTCCACAAAGTTAGACATGACATGAATTTCATCATTTACCCACATCCGTGTGCAGCCCAGAATAGTTACTGTGTGGGGTACAAGCATGTAGCTGATGCCGATTGCACATGTGCCAACAAAACAAAAAATCTTGTTCTGAGATTTTCCATCATCAACACCTTTTTATAATTTGCCATCGAAAGAGCTGGAATTGAAGTAGTCGATGCAGGACTCTGGAGGAGCTTTGTTTTGTACATGTTTGTGCATTGACAGAGCCAGAAAACACAGTGAGAAGTTGTCTGTGAAGATTCTCAGTCATCCAGGTCGTGGTTATCTATCCTCATAGTTTCAATCGTAGCATCTGGACTTGCTTGAGTTTCTTGAAGACGTTTCACCTCTCATTCAAGAGGCTTCATCAGTTTAGAACTGCTACGACTGAAACCACAAGGATATCAGTCGGAACATCTAATTTCTCCAGATATCCTGTGCTGTGTCCAGCCACTGTACTTGGCACATCTCAGCAACAATCATGCTGGCATGGTGCTACTGTCCGATCTGTAAGTAGCTGTTATGTTGTGTAAAAGTCACAGCCAGGATTTCAGAAACATCCACAGGAGGCCTGTGTGTTTGTCTATTGTGGTATGAATAAAACCGCATGTGTCTCCACTGTCCAGTTTAAAAGCTGCTTTGGTTGTACAGATGCTGAAAAGCATGAATGACGAGGGACACAGGGTTTGTTTTAGACCATAAAGCCCATTTTGACCCCTGATGACCTCAGCCTCCACCAGGGGGAGGACTAGTGTGCCTCAGGAGACTTGCACAGACACCATGGGGATAGTGATGTAGGGCGAAGGGGCTCCATTATCACCAGTTATGATAGTTCATGGTTTTAATTATAAGCCAGGGTTGGAGCGAGTTTGGTGTTTGTTTATGTAACCAAACTTTGCATTTTCATTCTGTGATTTCAAGGCGGTTTGTATCTCATGTATATGAAACTGCTCAACATTATATCAAACTACTTTTTTATTGTGTTGATGCAGTGTGTATCACTAGTACCTGTTACTAACGATGGACTGCCTTCCAATAGCCATACTACCATACTCTACATGAGTACACCCGAAAAGGATTAAGTATGTCCCAGTACATAATATGTCAAATTTAATATGCAAAGGTACCTGATGTCCTACTAATGTCCTACTGTATCTGGTTGGATTTTGCAGTCTGCATGACCCACAATCCTCTGAAGCTTAAGGTGCAGGGAGCGTACAGTTAGGTGACAGCCCATTGCGCAATACAGACGGCAACGGTTGAGGCTAAAGGAGCAATATAATGATGAATGATGAAGCTGTCTCTCCAAATTGTATACATACTGCACGAAACAGTGTGTGCTTTAGCTGCAGTACATACTTAAAATAAAAAGAAGCGATATAGGGTTTGGAACGCAGCCACAGTATTACCTTATAGAGTTTCAAAAGTTGGATTTTGACATGACTGTCCTGCAGTCCTCACAGTTTTGAGGACTGGTGATTAATTGCTATGCCAATGGATGCACAGTCAGAATCATTTGTCATAGTTTAAAATAAATAGTTGGAGGTGAAGACACTGTCTGCTGTGCGTCTAGAAATATCCTGTTGTGGCGTCTTTGCAGAGAAGCAGCAGCAGATGGAGGCTGAGCAGCAGGATGACTACGTCCCCGCCGACCGGGACCTTCGCGGCGTCTCCTGGAGAAGCAGCGTCGCTCCTCCGTCCGAGCGGCCCGGCGAGAGGCGAGCCGCCGAGATGGAGAAGCTGTACGGCAAGGACGCGGCCAAGATCTCGGCCATGGAGGCGGCCATGCAGCTGACTTTCGACAGAAACTGTGACCTGAAGCAGCCAAAATACTGGCCTGTCATCCCGCTGAAACTGTAACAGCTGCCGGCAGAGCTGTTGGATTTGGAGGAGATCCCTGCTCGGGTTTCTCAGAGAGACAGCAGCTTTGTCGGATAATGGATTGCGGCTGTTGGAGCTGCTGATGTAGAAGTAATGGTTTGGGTTAACTGAGTGTAAGAAGTTATTTTAAGCACAAAAAAGTTGCATAAATTAGCGGAGCTTCTGCTCAGCCGGACACGAATGTCACTGACCTGTCAGCTGCTGCCACGAATGAAAACCTGTGGCTGTGATTTTACATTTAAGGCTTGATCTCCTCAGGCTTTGACATGAATAGTTTGGAACCTGATGCATCCAACACTAGATGTTTAGGAGAGAATAAAAGCACAGAGAATCAAGAATCTGAGCCGAGGGTCAGACGTACAGTGAACCTGCCGTCGTTGGTGATGTAAACACGCTCAAACAACATGCGTTTCCTCCTAATCTGTTTCTGTTTACCCTCCAGCTCGGTGATGTTTCATGCTGCAGTAGCTCCTCTTATGCCTGTCAACTTAGTTTAACCACAAAAACGTTCCCGGCCTCGTCGTCTGCTCAGATTCCTGCATGGCTGCTCCTCATCTTCCACTTTCCAACACACACTACGACAGATTCGCTGTTGTTGCTTCTAAACTGGGCCTCTGATTCTGACATTTGACCGCGTTCAAAGGTGTTTGTGTTGCTTTCTCAGGAGGGGCGTTGGCGTTTCTCTTTTATCTTGTGTTTGCATCAATCTGCAGAATTTTTTTTAGACTAGATGTGTTTTTTAATATATATTCTGTTTGCAATAAAGTATTTTAAATCTGGATAAAACCTGCTTTGTCAGTGGGGATTTCTTGGTGACTTCAGAGTAATCTGATTACATAACTGCTGTCTACATCCAAAAACTATGCGTTTAAATTCAGTGTACACTCCTTCACATCTCATTCAGATCTTCATTTGACTGTCAAGTGTTTCTAAAGTCAAAGGAAGCTTTTCTTGTCCACTGTGTCATGGCAATGTATAAGGGTGAGCAAGCACACAAGAGGACTCATGAATACACAGACTCACTTCACATTTTCGTCTCATTCCACTTCTGAATCTGACGAATAATGTCTGTTCATGCAAATAGATTCTATTTTTTTTCATGAGATTTAGGTCAAATTAAAGCTCGTGCATGTCAGAAATATATATCTGAACCCTAAAAGTTGCCGGCGGGGTTGAAAGTCTGGTTACCTTGAGAAAAAAATTGCAGCATTACACAATTTGTCAGAGCCACAACCTGTAAATAAGGAAAGTACTGTGGAGTTTTCAGTGAATCATATGTGACGTGTCATTCTGTTGGGAATATTAAATCGTATCTAAGCTTAAAGTTATGACAGTTCATCAGAATCACATTATTGTACATGTCTATTTAAAAATTGCTAAAAAAAAAAAAAAAGTAAACAGTTTGCATAAATCAGATTCTGTAAAAAAAAAATTCTCCATTAATTGGCACAACCAAAAAGCCATTAGTGACTCACCTACAACCAACAGTCACATAATAAAAAATCAGGGACTTTTCAGCTGAACTGCAGGCATAGGAACAAAGATGTAAATAGTAAAATACCTGTCGCATATGGAGCTTTTATTTTATATTCCAGTGTATGTATATTTAAAGGACACTGATCAGATAGTGTGACCAGACACTCCTTTGAGCAGTGACTATAAAAGGCCTTTGAATGCAGCTTTATGTAAATGGCACGATGCCACAGATGACAGAGAGAGAAATGAGATGAAGCTGGATGCTGCCATGTCAGTTAGAGTGGTAGGAAGGCACTAGAATATCCACAGCTCCAGCATTTGTCATCTAAGACATGGCTTTAAGCAGCTCTCGTTGTCAGACAGTGTGATCCTGTCACCAAAAATGTCTGGCAGCTTCACCAAGTCCTTCAGGAAGAGTGGGACAATGCTTCACAAGCTGCATCAACAACTTTATTAACTCTGTGCTGACTCACTTTAATCATTTCCAGTACACTTCATTGTTTCATGGCATCCATTCTGTTGTAAGGATGCCATGTGTTGGAGGAAACAATCTTTGTCCTTTATGAGGAAAAGAATGTAAAACAGTAGCTGTGCATTAGTGTATTGCAAGATAGCATCCAATTCATACTTAAAGAAATTATATCCCACTGTATGGTTGCATGAATATGTGTGGCCATGTGCACAAAAAACAATAATACTGTTTACTCATAAATATCGCGAGAAAACCCGAGAACACTCATGCATCTGGATAAAAACATGCAGCAGTGTTGTTGTTGCACTTCAAAGCCGTCTTGTGCGTTCGGATTAATGATCCATCTCTGCCCCCCCTCCTCCTCCTCTAGCAGTGACGTCACCCTCCTCCCTCTCCTCACCCCTCCTCCCTCCCCCCGGTTCCATAACGGGACGTCCAGTTGTTTCCTCCCTCCTCCTCCTCCTCCTCAGACAACCTGTGGACATCATCTCAGTCACTTTTGTCTCAGGGCCAGCTTCCACAGGAGCTCAAACATGGGTAGGAAAACTCTGATTTTACTTCATCCTGTTTCTGTTCATACCTTAACCTCAGGACATGAGGAACGAAGCTGCTGGTGTTGGTGTGTTTGTGTGCGGATGCTGCGGGGTCTTTGCGCGCCGCCGTGTGACGCACCGCGGTTGTCGGCGTGATAGACTCCAATTTGCATGTCTGCTAATCAGTTTAAAGGCTCAAACGCGTGGAAGCGGCTCAGTGTGTTAACTTTCACCGCATCACTCGGATTCTTTTTTGCGCTCTTTTGTCGCTCAGCTTCACTTCTTTTTTTTGCGCAATTCCAATACGCGTGCCAAAGTCTGCTCCGTGCGCCACCAGCAGAGAGTGCGCAAAGAAAATGCGTGTAATCCAGTGCAGTGTGTGTCTGTGTGCAGGACTTTTAAACAGCAAAGCAATGAACATTTCACAATTTATAGCCCTTTTCCTTTAAAATATTCACTTCCTGCCTCTTTCCTTAGATAATAATGAGTTGAATATCTACTAAAATCCAGTCTTTGATGAACATTTGTACATTTGTCCAAGGTAATATTTTCCAGCCTGCAGCTCAGCATAAACGCTCACCCCATCCTGCCCATGTCAGGTACTCATGTGAGAGTTGATTGGATTAGGAGGGAGTGATCCACTGTGGATTAAACAGGCTGGACAGGCTTGAAACGCTGAGGAACAATTGTTGTTGTGTGGATGTGCACGCATGCTGCAGGAGGGGCAGGGTTTGGCACAGCTTTCCTTAAATGTTCGGTAAATGCAGGCAATCTGACTGAGATCCAGATGTGTGGCGAGCAGAGAGTCAGAAACACTCTTTAAAAGTGTTTGAAATTCAAAGTTTTAATTCATACATCAACGTGAAACTTTTAATTCCTTTGTATTTGGTTCAGCTGTTCACAGTTTGTGGTTCTCTTGTTGTTGTTGGTGAGGCCCTGAATACATTTTTAGCTAAAACTTACCAAAACTAGAAAACTACAATGCTGATACTGGATTTTTAGGGTCGTTGCCGACATCAGTTTATATCTTCTGATTTCCTAGTTCCCAATTTCATATATATTGATGCATACAAACTTACATTTTACCCATATAAACATTAAAGTGAGAGACATTAGCTTAATTAGCTTAATTATATGTCTGAGCTTGAACCGCACTGGTTAGCATAACAGACTCTGTTGTATACTCCATTACAAATAGCTTAAAATTATCTAATATTGAACTTATCTTTACATTTAGATGTATTTTTAAAAATAAAATAAGTGAAATAAATAACAGCAAAACATCTTTTCTCCACTGAACCACGTAGCCGTGAATCTGTCAAGGTAGCTATGAAATTCATGCTACAGATTTGTTCCTAAACATTATTTCGGTGGATTTAACAGCAGTCAGAAGTTTTAGTTTAGTGGACAAAGTATGAGTCATGAACAGTTCATATATATATAATATTAGCTTTAACTCCTATTAGTGTTCTAATGTAATGGGAGAATGTGCGTCAATGCTAACACATTAGCTTCTGCTCACCTGACATGTTGTGAAAGTAGCTACATGGTTTGCTAGCTTGGTAATGCAGCAAGCTAAGAATTAGCAACATGATGGTTGTCATAGGAAAGTTAAAGATGAGGACATTATTTATTATTTCACAGTGTTACATCTCACCAACTAAGTGACAACATAGCATGAAGTCAACACTCAGCAGAGCTAACTAGCTAGCTGGCTAGCTACCTCACTAACATAGCGAGCAGATGTTGTGTAAACCTAAGTTACTTGACAGTTATCCGGGACAGTATTATGTTTGAGTTATCGTGAAAAGGAAAATTATGGGGTTGTTGGTTTCTAACAGTCTATTTCATAGGTTAGTTAGCAGATTACCATGAAGACACCACTTAACTCCGCACCACTCTCTGCTACATGTGCTGCTTTTACAAACAATAGAGTCTGAGTGCACTCTGCTGGATAATCTGTGATGATACCATTTTAAAGTTATACCAAGACTCAATTATCTAGATTATGTTCTTTTAAATGGGCCTAAATGAGACGAGAAGTCGAACAGGTTAATTAAGACCAATATCCATAATTTAGCCTTTTGTTTAATCGCGTCATTTTTAACTGATTTATCTAAACAGAATAAGATCCAGACGATGTTTACATCTTAAATATGGCCTTAGAGAGATGCCATTTGAGCCACCAGATAACATCTCAAAGGTTATACACTTGAGCCTTTATGTGTACTAAACAGAAGTAATGGGGATAGCTATTGACAGTGATAACATCAGTTCCTCAGGCATGAAAAGCCAAACAGGACAACCCAAACAGAGGAAAAAGCACAGTCTGGACACATCCAGGTGTCTTATTGTGTGTCATCACCATGAGTTCATTTTTCACTGCAATATAAAATCCTGTACAACACAAACATGGTGAGAAGTAAAGAGAACTCAGAAATGCTGTCTGTATGACAAAGTTATAATGCTATAATATAAAAGAGAAAGAACAAATAACAGTTGGATTTTTTTTAATTATTTATTCTACAAAGAACTTTGACTCTACATACCATAGATGTTTTACTGTTTACATTAATAATTTGTTTTCATACCTGCCTTCTATCTGTTTTGTGTAAACACTGCCTGCAGTTCAGTTGAAAAGTCCCAGATTTGTTATTACGTGACTGTTGGTCACAGCTGCGTCACTAATGGCTTCACGGTTGCACTGAGGAGCCCAGAATTTTTTGTTTTTTACAGAATCTGTTTCGTGCAAATGTTTCATTTTTGAACATTTTAAAAGTGAGTTTGATGAAATATCATGATTTTAGGTTTAGCATGTCGCACATGATTAGTTCAAGGACTGTCGTAAAGTTGAATATCTGTAGATTCTTTGAGTTTTCACGTTTCTGGCTCTGATAAATGGTGTCATTTTGTTGATTTTTTAAAATGCCAACATGCCTTTCAAACTTCACTGGTGGGTTTTGGAGTTCAGAGGTAACAGAAGCTGGATCCTGAATAAAACGTTGTGAGACCATGAAGTGCTTTCCATTTCTGTCATTTCATGTTAATCTGACTTGTTCAGAAGTCTACGTATAACTGAATAGCCATCACACCCTGGTTGAAACCACAGAAAACAGACTGTAGATATGATTTCACTGGTTTCTAATGTGTCCTGGCAGAAGTTCAGCCTTATCTCTGTTTCTGTTTTCCTGGAGGCTGACCTGAAACCAGTTTGATCTCATTAGTCCTCTGATCCAGAGAACTTTATCAGGCGTTTTCATCCACTCCTCCAGAGCTGCCTCTCTCGCTTTCTTTGTCTCTCCCCCATTCATAACATCTGTTTCCAATAAGGCGGCGGGCCTGTTTATCGCCTTCAGGCTGGTGAGAAGTTGAGAACAGACAGGATGTAGCCAAGTGACATGATTTACTGCGATGGGGAGCCGGAGCCATTTTTCTGCAGGAAGCCACTGTAAACTTCTCTCCTCTCTCTCGGCTCCCCGGTTTCGCCTGTTATTCCCCCCAAACTGCTACTTTCATCTCATCATCGTCAGCCTCATCATCCCGTCTTTCATCTGCATCTGCTCCCCTCATCATCTCCCCGCTCATTGTCTTCATCATTATTCTCTCCCCCTCCCCCGCCCCCCCACCCTCCTCCTCCTCCTCCTCCTTCGTGAATTCGCTCTTTGTGCTTCTCTTTCTCTTTTTTTTTTCTTCCATCGCTGCAATTCGTCTCTCTGCTCGGCTGTGCTGTGGAAACTCATATCCTCTTGCATCCTCTCCTGTGGATTTGCGATGCGCTGATCTGCAGAGGGGATAGCGAACGCAACAGCCGCCATCGGACGGACTTCAAAGGCTGCAGATTTTAAAGGATTGTTTTACTCTGAACGAATAAATGATCACTCAGCTGGAAAAAAAAAGGGAAAGTGGAACGATCCACTGACCTGATTAGAATGACTGTAAACCAACACTTAAACTACAGCAGTACTGTCGCTGTGATCGCCTGGAAAGCCCAGTAGAACTAGAATTAGTGCTGTGGTTTACAATCTGTATATTGAGTTTGCAAGACTTTAAATGTCACATTTGCTCATAAAACTATATGAAATAAGCTCTAATCAGGGTGTGTTGCTATAAACTGCTACAGTAATACGTTAAAATTGTATGGAAACACTTCAATCATGACTAAAAGGAAAGAAAATGTCTTCTGCGTAATATAAAAAACCTACAACGCCATTGATTTTTAAAAAAACGTTGAATATCTTTGATTATTTCTTGTACACAAATTAAAAACACCTGGAATCAACATGTACAGCATTGTTCAAAGAGTCCACAGGAAAATAAGGTGACTCTACATACTGTTTAATTATTTTTTACTGCTTCTATTTTTAATTTGTTTCAGTACTCATCTCCTGTCTTTCTTGTGTCTGCAATTCAGCTGGAAATTCCCTGAATATTTGTCACATGACTGTTGGTTGCAGCTGAGTGAGTCGAGGCTTCACAAAAGCGCAGAGGAGCCAAATTTCTTTTTAGTTTTTGCAGAATCTGGTGAGAGGAAATGATTGAGTTTTGGCAGATATTTTAAAGAGACATGCAGAATAAAGCATCCAGATTTTAAGCTTAGACGGCACATCACAGATGAGTAATTCAGGGACCATAACATGCCTTCTAAAACGACTTTTCAGGTTCAGATGGGTAAATCATCTATACTACTGATTTTAAAAAGCCTTAAAACTGTCAGGCTCAGAATCCCAGTCCACATTTCTCAGCCTTAACAAGCCCTGATGTCTCGGTGTTAATTATTAGGATCTGACAAGCGTTGATTCGAGAGTTGCTCGTTCGGCTCACTCCGCTGATGTGACTCTGGGCAAACTATCTAAAAGTGTTAAATTAACTCTGATCATGTGGACTCAGTGTATATGAGCACTGGCATAACTGTTGATGTTTAACTCACTTGGAGTCAAATTAAGACGGACGGGCTGATTCAGAATCAGCTGCCTTGAGTGTGATGTGATGAAAGGCCTCAGTAAATACGACAAATGGAAGACTTAAATGCATAAATAGATTCCTTATTGTCTTGTCTGCTGGAAATCATTGCATCAGTGCATCAGCATGGTCACTGGATTGGTACTGGGACGCTACATCTACTCCTATTAATTAAACAGTTCAATTAAAATAATACCAACATGCTCAATTTTCAACCAGTTTTCCAGCTGTTTGGCTGGTTACAAATGCAACATTATACTCAGAATATTTGGTTAAAGTAAAATGCAGGTATTCATAGCAAAATATTTTATCTTTTGTATACAGTGACAATATTGTTTAAAGCATCTACACATCTCATTTTAATTGTGCCATATAATCATTTTTTGCACTGTGAAATGGCCTAATATTGTTTTTATTTGCATTTCTTGTAAAATGTTTTCGCCAATTAAAATTCAAGCTGCACATTATTTACAAAAATCATACAGTCTTATATTTTAGTACATCTGAAAATAAAAGCATCACCCTTACAAAGCTAGATGTTTGTGGAAACTCATATTTGTAGGACACTTGGTTAAACTAAAAATGTGAATAATCATTATTCATGTTTTTTGTATGCAGTTTTATATACAGTAACATTTCTGTCTGGGCGGGCAATTAAAGTAAAGTTTTTTCCTCAACTGATAGCTAGCTTAACTTAGCATCTTATCTATAGACCGTCTATGGTCATATCCTGTTCTTACACTCATGTTAGCTTAAATGAAGGATGTTTTACTGTGATACATCAAATTCAACACATTTAAAAGAGTAAAATGTTGTAAAATATTCTAATAATCGTAAGAAACAACAGGGTTAAAGAGCTACAAGAAAGTAGCTTGGTGAAATCACTGTGTGGCTTCCTTAAATGTGCTAGCCTGTAAGCTACTGTTAGCTAAACGCTAAAATGCTAGTGCTAGTCAGTCACACAGCGCTCCAAGCATCTTTCTGTTGTCTTCCTGTGTTTCTGTTGTGCCATTTCTCCCCTTGACATGCTGTTTTCAGGACTATCATTTACTTCAAAAAGTAAGACTTCTCCTAGCTAGTGACCTTTCTAACCTAGCAAGCCAGGTTGCTAGTCTGCTATCTTTTGGCAGCTCCTTCAGTTGTCTCCTAAACATTGCTGTTTCATGGCGTTCTCAGAGTTGTATAGGGTTTTAAAGCAGACTGAAGCAACACAGCTAATTAGCTACAATAACCATTTTCATTTTAAAACAGCATTTGACCATTTTAAGTGCTGCCATGTTGACCACAGCAGCAGGTATATATAGACTGAGGGGCTGATTGGAGGATTGGGAGCAGGTGTGCAGGTGGGTGTGGTAATGGACAGGTGATGATCAGAGCTGGTTAAAGTTAGTGGCAAACACAGTACGATGAAAGTTGCTGAAAAATGTAAAATGAAAGTCGGATTTCTTTTTGTTTTATTTTACAAAAATTGAAAAAAAAATGGAATGAACATGTACAGCATTTTTCCAAGTGCCCACAGGTGTTACCAACACTGGAAATTAAAATGAAAGCTCTACATGCTACAAATAATTGACTGCTTACTTGTATAATTTGTTTCCATACGTATCTCCTATCCACTGGGTGTGAACACAGCCTGCAGTTCAGCTGAAAATTCCATTTCAATTTGTACGTTAGTCACAGCGAAGTCATTTCTGGCGATGATCACAGAATTTTTTGCTGTCTGTAGAATCTGGTTAGTCCACGTGATTTACTTGAAACACTTAGAATAAAGGGATTTTGCTTTGAAGCTTAGAGTTGGTTCACTTTCCTGACTAAACTGAATGCCAGAAAGTTGAAAGGGAGGATTCTTTAAGTGTGGATTTTGGGTTTCAGAGGGTTAAATATAACTTCTAACATTAAACTGCCCCTATTAGCAATTTAGAGAACATCATCCTTGGTTTTATGTTGTTTGGCTGCCAATAGCCTCTGTCTTGGTTCCAACTTTTCTCTCATCTACTAACTTTTGCAGCATCTGTGCTTCGTCTTCCTGAGTTTGTGGTTTTACTGGTACCTTTTTCTGCAGCCTGAGGTCCAAACCTTTTAGTGTTTGGTTTCATAACACATGTGTCTCATTGATTTTGGTATTGATTTCATGGTGGGTTTTTAATGCTTTGAGAGGCGTTCTTTAGTTGAGCATTTGCTTTGAGCTGTCGTGCCATTGACTTGGCTGTGTTACATTTCATCTGCATCCTCTACACTCCCACCTCCCAACTCTCATGTTTGCTGTCATATTTAGACTCTTCTTGTCTCTTCCTCGTCCTGTATGTGGGCATTTTAAGCTCAGCCCAGCGGCTACTCCGATATGCAAGGACCAGTCGTCATCGAGAGGACTTGTTGCCATAGCAACGCAGCGATGCACAAACCTCCGAGGCGGGCGTCGTTTCAGATCCAGGCACATGCAAGCAGTCGTACATCTGATCAGAGGCCCACGTGGGCAAAAAATAGCACAGCAGCTACATAAATATACATACATATAGATATATGTGACCCAGAGACAGTGGGGGGGGGGCTGTTCTCTTTCACCTCCCCCCTGCTGCTCCTCCACCTCTGCAGTGATGATGATGGTGATGATGATGATGATGATGAGCTGCTTTGCATTTCCTCCACACTCCACGGTGACTCACTGTCTTATCCCACATCGCTGCCGGCTGCATCTCCGTACAGTAGGTCACAGGTGCAGCAGCTCCTGAGTCACATGACTCTTCTGGCAGGGGGTCACATGATGCGGGCAGGCAGTCTGAAGTGTGTGTGTGTGAGTGTGTGTGTGTGTGAGTGTGTGTGCGATGGGGATGACAAACGTAACATCATGTGGAGCAGACTGTGGACCAAATCTGGGCCAGCGGGATTAGCGGCTCGTCAGATAAATTGCTGAGCGGAGGGCGGGGGATGGGAGTGTAGGCGTTTGAGTGTGGAGGTGTGTGGGTGTGTGGGTGTGTGTGTGTGTGTGGAGGTGTGTGGAGGTTAAGCCATCCGCACTGACAGCAGTCACATATTGTAAATAAGGCCAGGAGGTTCTCTCAGTTTGGTTTCATTTGTGGTTCCTGCAGACGGAAGGTGTTAGGATTGTGTGAAAGCGATAAAACTGAACTTTCATCTTTCGTACGCTGAAGTGAAAACACAGAAGTGCAGGTGTTTGATGCAGCGCAGGTGATGACGAAGCATGATGGGATTAGTTTGCATGAATTTGCATTAAAGTTTGTTCTCCTTCAGCTGGGGAGTCTCTGCTAATCGGAACATTTGTTTGGAACACTCCTTAAAATAAAGCCTGAATTTGTTTGTAATCATGCTGATATCTTTAGATTATGTGTGTGTGTGTGTGTGTGTGTGTGTGTGTGCATGTGTATGTGTGTGTGCTCGAGCTGGATTAACCTTTGTCAGCATCCGACGGTTCCGTTCAGGGATGAGAGGGAAGCGTCTCCTTGGCGACCGACGGCTGAGGGCGGGGGCGAAACTGGGTCATCATCAACAACCACAGATTAAAGGCCCGGATCTGTGCGCACACACACACACACACACACACACATACACTAATGAACACACAAGAAAAGCACAAACTCACACAGTTTCTCTGCAGAGAAATTAGAGGAGGTTCTCAGGTGAGAGATGAGGAAGGTGTAGCGCTTCAGCTTCACTGTCTGCCAAAGGTTTCCCTTTTAGAGGAAGCCAGAAGCCCATTAAAATGGCAAGGATTAGACTAAAGTGACAGCGGGAGGCTCATAAAGCCGTCGCTTAGACGCCGTGAGCGTGTGTGTGTGTGTGTGTGTGCCTACAGGCGTCTTTGCATGTTGATGCTTGTTTAAGTGATGGCCTGTTTTCGGTGTCACTGATAAAACACTTAAATTTGACTAATAGAGACGGGAACCCAAACAGACAGAACCATGCAGGCTGAGGAGAACTGTGATCAAACAGATGACTGAACTGTTGCATGCAGGAGGAAAACATGTATTTATGATGGAGTGGAAAAAATAGTCACTTTGCTGCACTAATAACATTTTACATGCTGTAAAAAATATATAATTTTCGGGATTTTTATCTGAATTTTTGAAATAAATGAAAACATTCAAATATATATAAAATGAAAGTGCAAATTACATTAACAAACTTTAAATAACCATACATTTTTTATTTTATAATTTTTTTCTTCTTTATATTTATTAGACGTAACTAAGAAATTCAAGTTTAATACTGTAAATATATTTTAAAAAATTAAATACAATTCATAAAAAGTAGTAGTTCTGCAATTTTACATTGATTTATTTGTTGGATTTTTATTCATTCAACCTTTTACATTTACAGTAATGACACCAATAAAATAAAATATTTAAAAAAAATCTAAGTTAGAAAAAGAATAAAGCACATTTAAAAATTTAAAACAAGATTATTCAGCTAAAAAAAAATAAACTAAGCTTCCCAAATCCTAAAAAATCATCACGATTTAGACTGTGTTGGATTTTCCAAGCTCAGTAAAAACAGTGGGCTTCTCATCCATTTCTTTTTAGCGTGTATATGCTAAATTGAGATATGTTTTATAATTATAAATATAAATTTTCTTTAAAAAAAAGTCGAATAGTTTTTTAAAACCCCTTCTATAATATAAAATTGGGATTTTTGTTGTTTTTATGCATGTAAAAAAATCCACAATCTCACATAAAATTAAGATGAAAAAATACTTTTTAATAAGAAAAATACTGTATTTTATGAAATAGGTACTTTCAGTTATTTAACAGTATTTCTCGACACCCAAGCTGCTGGAATGTTACAGTTCTTTAACCTTACCTGCACCATGTCACAGTGTGGAAGCCACAATGGTAGTATATCATAGAAGCTACACATATTTGGCAACACATTGAGAAAATCAAGGAAAACGAAGGAAAAAGTCACCTGCAGATAATATTTTCAGTATATTCACGTAGTTCTCGATTTAACCTATGCTTGCTAGTTCCAACTGACAACATCTACAAGTGACAGCTGCCATTTCCGCCAACAGACCTCTTTAAACCCATTGTTTCTGTGATTTTTTTAGATTCTTGCTCCTGGTTTTGTGAAGTAGATGTGTGCCATGCTCCAGTGGAGAGCTTGAAACAACTGTAACTACACAGTGAGGCCAGGAGAGCTGAAAATAGCTTCTCCCATGTTCCTGAAGCAGCATCATCTCATCCTGTACAACCCAGCAGCCTGTAAGAGACGGCAGAGACGGACACAAATTGCTCTGAGCGGCGCTGCGCTGATTTCCCAAGGCGCCAGACAGCAGAGCTTGTAGGTCACGGTGAGGTCAACCCCTGGGATCAGAGCTCGAAGCTTCAT
>JAMOIN010001350.1:0-12360 GCA_024666655.1 Dascyllus trimaculatus
AGAATCAGTGGAATCAGTGGAATCAGGAGAATCAGTGGAATCAATAGAATCAATAGAATCAATAGAATCAATGGAATCAGTGGAATCAATAGAATCAGTGGAATCAATAGAATCAGTGGAATCAGTGGAATCAGTGGAATCAATAGAATCAGTGGAATCAGTGGAATCAATAGAATCAGTGGAATCAGTGGAATCAATAGAATCAGTGGAATCAATGGAATCAATAGAATCAATAGAATCAATGGAATCAATAGAATCAGTGGAATCAATAGAATCAATAGAATCAGTGGAATCAGGAGAATCAGTGGAATCAATAGAATCAGTGGAATCAATAGAATCTATAGAATCAGTGGAATCAATGGAATCAGGAGAATCAGTGGAATCAAAAGAATCAGTGGAATCAATAGAATCAATAGAATCAGTGGAATCAATGGAATCAGGAGAATCAGTGGAATCAACAGAATCAGTGGAATCAATAGAATCAGTGGAATCAATAGAATCAGTGGAATCAATAGAATCAGTGGAATCAGTGGAATCAATAGAATCAGTGGAATCAATGGAATCAATAGAATCAATAGAATCAATGGAATCAATAGAATCAGTGGAATCAATAAAATCAATGGAATCAATGGAATCAGTGGAATCATTAGAATCAGTAGAATCAATAGAATCAGTGGAATCAATAGAATCAATGGAATCAATGGAATCAATAGAATCAGTGGAATCAATGGAATCAATAGAATCAGTGGAATCAATAGAATCAGTGGAATCATTAGAATCAGTAGAATCAATGGAATCAATAGAATCAGTGGAATCAATAGAATCAGTGGAATCAATAGAATCATTAGAATCAGTGGAATCAATAGAATCAATAGAATCAGTGGAATCAATAGAATCAGTGGAATCAATAGAATCAGCAGAATCAATAGAATCAGTGGAATCAATAGAATCAGTGGAATCAATAGAATCAGTGGAATCAATAGAATCAGTGGAATCAATAGAACTGGTTCCGTTGGTTCAGTCCTTCAAATCAACACCAGCTGATCACACCGAAGCTGGAACATCTTCAGTCTGATTTAAGGTACCTGGTCTCTGCCTGCAGGTTCTCTCTTAGGTTCTCTGAACCTTCACCAGAACCTGGTCTCGGTCGGATCCGGCTCGGCTCGTCGCCGGCGCTACATCGAGGAGGCGGAGCTGTTCAACATAGAGGTGAGTGAGCCGTTGGTCCTGCAGGTGGAGGAGCTGTTCCCCGCTGACCTTCACCTTCTCTGACGCCCTCCTCAGGTGCTGCTGGCCGTGGACTACTCCGTCCTCCTGTTCCACGGCAGAGAACACATCCAGAAGTACCTGCTGACCCTCATGAACATAGTAGGTGGAGCCTAATATGCAAATTAACACCTGCAGAGAGAACCCTGCTGCTGAGGCCTGATCAATGATAGCCTGTCAATATCCAGGTTATTGATGATATGATCTGTCAATATGCAGGTTATTGATGATATGATCTGTTAATATGCAGGTTATTGATGATATGATCTGTCAATATGCAGGTTATTGATGGTTTAACGTGTCAATATTGAGGTTATTGATAGTTTAACATGTTAATATTCAGGTTATTGTTGATATGATCTGTTAATATTCAGGTTATTGATAGTTTAACGTGTCAATATTGAGGTTATTGATAGTTTAACATGTTAATATTGAGGTTATTGATAGTTTAACATGTTAATATTGAGGTTATTGATGATATGATCTGTTAATATTCAGGTTATTGATAGTTTAATGTGTCAATATCCAGGTTATTGATATTTTAACATGTCAATATTCAGGTTATTGTTGATATGATCTGTTAATATTCAGGTTATTGATAGTTTAACGTGTCAATATTGAGGTTATTGATAGTTTAACATGTTAATATTGAGGTTATTGATAGTTTAACATGTTAATATGCAGGTTATTGATAGTTTAACATGTCAATATCCAGGTTATTGATGATATGATCTGTTAATATGCAGGTTATTGATGATATGATCTGTTAATATTGAGGTTATTGATAGTTTAACGTGTTAATATTGAGGTTATTGATAGTTTAACATGTTAATATGCAGGTTATTGATAGTTTAACGTGTTAATATTGAGGTTATTGATAGTTAAACGTGGTAATATTCAGGCTATTGATGGTTTAACGTGTTAATATGCAGGTTATTGATAGTTTAACATGTTAATATTCAGGTTATTGATAGTTTAACGTGTTAATATTGAGGTTATTGATAGTTTAACGTGTTAATATTGAGGTTATTGATAGTTTAACATGTTAATATTGAGGTTATTGATGATATGATCTGTTAATATTGAGGTTATTGATAGTTTAATGTGTTAATATTGAGGTGATTGATAGTTTAACGTGTTAATATTGAGGTTATTGATGATATGATCTGTTAATATTGAGGTTATTGATAGTTTAACATGTTAATATTGAGGTTATTGATAGTTTAACGTGTTAATATTGAGGTTATTGATAGTTTAACGTGTTAATATTGAGGTTATTGATAGTTTAACATGTTAATATTGAGGTTATTGATGATATGATCTGTTAATATAGAGGTTATTGATAGTTTAATGTGTTAATATTGAGGTGATTGATAGTTTAACGTGTTAATATTGAGGTTATTGATGATATGATCTGTTAATATTGAGGTTATTGATAGTTTAATGTGTTAATATTGAGGTTATTGATAGTTTAACGTGTTAATATTGAGGTTATTGATGATATGATCTGTTAATATTGAGGTTATTGATAGTTTAACATGTTAATATTGAGGTTATTGATAGTTTAATGTGTTAATATTGAGGTTATTGATAGTTTAACGTGTTAATATTGAGGTTATTGATAGTTTAATGTGTTAATATTGAGGTTATTGATAGTTTAGCGTGTTAATATTGAGGTTATTGATAGTTTAACGTGTTAATATTGAGGTTATTGATAGTTTAACGTGTTAATATTGAGGTTATTGATATTTTAACATGTTAATATTCAGGTTATTGATAGTTTAACGTGTTAATATTGAGGTTATTGATGATATGATCTGTTAATATTGAGGTTATTGATAGTTTAACGTGTTAATATTGAGGTTATTGATAGTTTAACATGTTAATATTGAGGTTATTGATAGTTTAACATGTTAATATGCAGGTTATTGATAGTTTAACGTGTTAATATTGAGGTTATTGATAGTTTAACATGTTAATATGCAGGTTATTGATAGTTTAACATGTTAATATGCAGGTTATTGATAGTTTAACATGTCAATATCCAGGTTATTGATGATATGATCTGTTAATATGCAGGTTATTGATGATATGATCTGTTAATATTGAGGTTATTGATAGTTTAACGTGTTAATATTGAGGTTATTGATAGTTTAACGTGGTAATATTCAGGTTATTGATGGTTTAACATGTTAATATGCAGGTTATTGATAGTTTAACATGTTAATATTGAGGTTATTGATGATATGATCTGTTAATATTGAGGTTATTGATAGTTTAATGTGTTAATATTGAGGTTATTGATAGTTTAGCGTGTTAATATTGAGGTTATTGATGATATGATCTGTTAATATTGAGGTTATTGATAGTTTAATGTGTTAATATTGAGGTTATTGATAGTTTAACGTGTTAATATTGAGGTTATTGATGATATGATCTGTTAATATTGAGGTTATTGATAGTTTAACGTGTTAATATTGAGGTTATTGATAGTTTAACGTGTTAATATTGAGGTTATTGATAGCTTAATGTGTTAATATTGAGGTTATTGATAGTTTAACGTGTTAATATTGAGGTTATTGATAGTTTAACGTGTTAATATTGAGGTTATTGATGATATGATCTGTTAATATTGAGGTTATTGATAGTTTAACGTGTTAATATTGAGGTTATTGATAGTTTAACGTGTTAATATTGAGGTTATTGATAGTTTAACGTGTTAATATTGAGGTTATTGATAGTTTAACGTGTCACTATAGAGGTAATTGATAGTTTAACGTGGTAATATTGAGGTTATTGATAGTTTAACATGTTAATATTCAGGTTATTGATAGTTTAACGTGTTAATATTGAGATTATTGATAGTTTAACGTGTTAATATTGAGGTTATTGATAGTTTAACGTGTTAATATTGAGGTTATTGATAGTTAAACGTGTTAATATTGAGGTTATTGATAGTTTAACATGTTAATATTGAGGTTATTGATAGTTAAACGTGTTAATATTGAGGTTATTGATAGTTTAACGTGTTAATATTGAGGTTATTGATAGTTAAACGTGTTAATATTGAGGTTATTGATAGTTTAACATGTTAATATTGAGGTTATTGATAGTTTAACGTGTTAATATGCAGGTTATTGATAGTTTAACGTGTTAATATTGAGGTTATTGATAGTTTAACGTGTTAATATGCAGGTTATTGATAGTTTAACGTGTTAATATGCAGGTTATTGATAGTTTAACGTGTTAATATGCAGGTTATTGATAGTTTAGCATGTTAATATTGAGGTTATTGATAGTTTAACGTGTTAATATGCAGGTTATTGATAGTTTAACATGTTAATATTGAGGTTATTGATAGTTTAACGTGTTAATATGCAGGTTATTGATAGTTTAACGTGTTAATATTGAGGTTATTGATAGTTTAACGTGTTAATATTGAGGTCATTGATAGTTTAACGTGTTAATATTGAGGTTATTGATAGTTTAGCATGTTAATATTGAGGTTATTGATAGTTTAACGTGTTAATATGCAGGTTATTGATAGTTTAACGTGTTAATATTGAGGTTATTGATAGTTTAGCGTGTTAATATTGAGGTTATTGATAGTTTAACGTGTTAATATGCAGGTTATTGATAGTTTAACGTGTCAATATTGAGGTTATTGATAGTTTAACGTGTTAATATTGAGGTTATTGATAGTTTAACATGTTAATATTGAGGTTATTGATAGTTTAACGTGTCAATATTGAGGTTATTGATAGTTTAACGTGTTAATATTGAGGTTATTGATAGTTTAACGTGTTAATATGCAGGTTATTGATAGTTTAACGTGTCAATATTGAGGTTATTGATAGTTTAACGTGTTAATATTGAGGTTATTGATAGTTTAACATGTTAATATTGAGGTTATTGATAGTTTAACGTGTCAATATTGAGGTTATTGATAGTTTAACGTGTTAATATTGAGGTTATTGATAGTTTAACGTGTTAATATGCAGGTTATTGATAGTTTAACGTGTTAATATTGAGGTTATTGATAGTTTAACGTGTTAATATTGAGGTCATTGATAGTTTAACGTGTTAATATGCAGGTTATTGATAGTTTAACGTGTTAATATTGAGGTTATTGATAGTTTAACGTGTTAATATTGAGGTTATTGATAGCTTAATGTGTTAATATTGAGGTTATTGATAGTTTAACGTGTTAATATTGAGGTTATTGATAGTTTAACGTGTTAATATTGAGGTTATTGATGATATGATCTGTTAATATTGAGGTTATTGATAGTTTAACGTGTTAATATTGAGGTTATTGATAGTTTAACGTGTTAATATTGAGGTTATTGATAGTTTAACGTGTTAATATAGAGGTAATTGATAGTTTAACGTGTCAATATTGAGGTTATTGATAGTTTAACGTGTTAATATTGAGGTTATTGATAGTTTAACATGTTAATATTGAGGTTATTGATAGTTTAACGTGTTAATATTGAGGTTATTGATAGTTTAGCGTGTCACTATAGAGGTAATCGATAGTTTAACGTGTTAATATGCAGGTTATTGATAGTTTAACGTGTCAATATTGAGGTTATTGATAGTTTAACGTGTTAATATTGAGGTTATTGATAGTTTAACATGTTAATATTGAGGTTATTGATAGTTTAACGTGTTAATATTGAGGTTATTGATAGTTTAGCGTGTCACTATAGAGGTAATCGATAGTTTAACGTGTTAATATTGCGGTTATTGATAGTTTAACGTGTTAATATTGAGGTTATTGATAGTTTAACGTGTTAATATTGCGGTTATTGATAGTTTAACGTGTTAATATTGAGGTTATTGATAGTTTAACGTGTTAATATTGAGGTTATTGATAGTTTAACGTGTTAATATTGAGGTTATTGATAGTTTAACATGTTAATATTCAGGACAGACTCTTGTTCTTGAACGGCTCCATGACTAGAGCCTTACTGTTGGAGACTTTGAGGCTCAGTGGAACCTCTCTGGACTCTGGGGGTTTACTGTGGCCCCCCCACCTTTGAGCTCCAGGACGGGGCCCCTCTTTTAACTGTGCAGAAGGTGAAGCTGGCCTCCTTGCTGCCACCTGGAACCAGTTTTCACGGTGGCGGTTCCATAAATCAGGTGAGGGTCCTCTGAGGAGGCGTCTGCTTGTCTGTTCCAGGTGAATGAGATCTACCAGGACCATTCTCTGGGCGCCAACATGAACGTGGTTCTGGTCCGGATCATCATGCTGTCTCCCACCAAGGTACTGAGCTGAGCCGACTCACTGCTGTGTGTCAGTTTAATGAGGCGGGACAGCGGCAGTGGATCAGGATCAGGTCTGGGTCCAGGTTCTGCTGGGGGTCTCTGGGTTGTCCTGAGTGGTGCTTCAGAGTCTCTCTCAGCGTCCAGAGCCTCGGACCAACCAGACGCTCCTGCTCTGTTTGTCCTCCTGCTGCTACGAGGAGGTGAACTAAGTCCTCCCGTTGTCCTGGTCCAGTCCCAGGAGCTGATCTCGGTGGGGAACCCTCAGAGGAGCCTGGAGAACGTCTGTGGATGGTCCTACCTGCAGCAGAGGGAGCAGAGCCACGCCGAGCAGCACGACCACACGGTTTACCTGAGCCGGCAGGAGTTCGGGCCGTCGGGCATGCAGGGTGAGCAGCTCGTAGTACTGAGTACTGCAGGTAGTACTGCAAGTAGTACCAGGTATAGTACCGCTGAGAGTACTGCAGGTAGTACTGCAGGTAGTACTGCAGGTAGTACCAGGTATAGTACCGCTGAGAGTACTGCAGGTAGTACTGTAAGTAGTACTGCAGGTAGTACCAGGTATAGTACCGCTGAGAGTACTGCAGGGAGTACCAGGTATAGTACCGCTGAGAGTACTGCAGGGAGTACTGTAAGTAGTACTGCAGGTAGTACTACAGGTAGTACTGTAAGTAGTACTGCAGGTAGTACCAGGTATAGTACCGCTGAGAGTACTACAGGTAGTACTGCAAGTAGTACTGCAGGTAGTACCAGGTAGTACTGCAGGTAGTACTGCAAGTAGTACTGCAGGTAGTACTGCAAGTAGTACTGCAGGTAGTACTACAGGTAGTACTGCAGGTAGTACTACAGGTAGTACTGCAGGTAGTACTGCAAGTAGTACCAGGTATAGTACCGCTGAGAGTACTGCAGGGAGTACTGTAAGTAGTACTGCAGGTAGTACTACAGGTAGTACTGTAAGTAGTACTGCAGGTAGTACCAGGTATAGTACCGCTGAGAGTACTGCAGGGAGTACTGTAAGTAGTACTGCAGGTAGTACTACAGGTAGTACTGTAAGTAGTACTGCAGGTAGTACCAGGTATAGTACCACTGAGAGTACTACAGGTAGTACTGCAAGTAGTACTGCAGGTAGTACCAGGTAGTACTGCAGGTAGTACTGCAAGTAGTACTGCAGGTAGTACTGCAAGTAGTACTGCAGGTAGTACTACAGGTAGTACTGCAGGTAGTACTACAGGTAGTACTGCAGGTAGTACTGCAAGTAGTACTGCAGGTAGTACTGCAGGTAGTACTGCAGGTAGTACTACAGGTAGTACTACAGGTAGTACCAGGTATAGTACCGCTGAGAGTACTACAGGGAGTACTACAGGTAGTACTACAGGTATAGTACCGCTGAGAGTACTACAGGGAGTACTACAGGTAGTACTACAGGTATAGTACCGCTGAGAGTACTGCAGGTAGTACTGCAGGTAGTACTGCAGGTAGTACTACAGGTAGTACTACAGGTATAGTACCGCTGAGAGTACTGCAGGTAGTACTGTAAGTAGTACTACAGGGAGTACTACAGGTAGTACTAGGTATAGTACTGCTGATAGTATTACCGATAGATGTATTGATCGCTACCTACACTCTGCTGATCGGTGTGTATTGATCACTACCTACACTCTGCTGATCAGTGTGTATTGATCACTACCTACACTCTGCTGATCGGTGTGTATTGATCACTACCTACACTCTGCTGATCAGTGTGTATTGATCACTACCTACACTCTGCTGATCAGTGTGTATTGATCACTACCTACACTCTGCTGATCGGTGTGTATTGATCACTACCTACACTCTGCTGATCAGTGTGTATTGATCACTACCTATACTCTGCTGATCAGTGTGTATTGATCACTACCTATACTCTGCTGATCGGTGTGTATTGACGACCTCCGTCTCTCTGCAGGCTACGCTCCGGTTACTGGGATGTGTCATTTACATCGCAGCTGTGTTCTGGTCTTCGAGGACGGCTTTTCCTCGGCCTTCGTCGCTGCACATGAAACAGGACACGTGTGAGACACAAACACACCACGGCCACACGTCTACTGGCAGTAGCAGTACTACAAAGTGTACTTCACAGTACTACAAAGTGTACTTCACAGTCAGTACTTTCCTGCTGTGTGTCCTCACCGACCATCCGTCCGTCCGCAGGCTGGGAATGAAGCACGACGGCGAGGCCAACGACTGCGCCGACGACGTTCCGCTGGGCAGCATCATGTCGCCACGAGTCCAGGCCACCTTCCAGCGCTACCACTGGTCCAGGTGCAGCTGGAGGGAGCTGCACCAGTACCTGCCGTGAGTAACGATGCTGGTACTGCAGCAGTCCTGTGTTACTGTATCAGAAGGCTCGTGGAGCTGAACACCTGTAATCTGTCTGCAGCTCCTATGACTGTCTCCGTGACGACCCGTTCAACCACGACTGGCCGGTTCAGCCTCAGCTGCCGGGCTTCCAGTACTCCATGGACCAGCAGTGTCGCTTCGACTTCGGACCTGGATACAGTCTGTGTACCGCAGTAGGTCCACCTGTCTGTCTGTACCTGTCTGTCTGTCTGTACCTGTCTGTACCTGTCTGTCTGTCTGTACCTGTCTGTCTGTACCTGTCTGTCTGTCTGTACTTGTCTGTACCTGTCTGTCTGTCTGTACCTGTCTGTCTGTCTGTACCTGTCTGTCTGTACCTGTCTGTCTGTCTGTACCTGTCTGTACCTGTCTGTCTGTACCTGTCTGTCTGTCTGTACCTGTCTGTCTGTCTGTCTGTCTGTCTGTCTGTACCTGTCTGTCTGTCTGTACCTGTCTGTCTGTCTGTACCTGTCTGTCTGTACCTGTCTGTCTGTCTGTACCTGTCTGTATCTGTCTGTCTATACCTGTCTGTCTGTCTGTACCTGTCTGTCTGTCTGTACCTGTCTGTATCTGTCTGTCTGTCTGTACCTGTCTGTCTGTACCTGTCTGTCTGTCTGTACCTGTCTGTCTGTACCTGTCTGTCTGTCTGTACCTGTCTGTCTGTCTGTACCTGTCTGTCTGTCTGTATCTGTCTGTCTGTATCTGTCTGTCTGTATCTGTCTGTCTGTACCTGTCTGTCTGTCTGTACCTGTCTGTCTGTCTGTACCTGTCTGTCTGAGTCCTTTGTCTCCGTCTTTTCCTGAGACTGAATCTTTCAGTCCTCTAGAAGTTTGAATGGATGTCAGAGAAAACTAAAACCTGTTTCCTGAAATGTTTTCTTCTGTGTGAGATTAAAAAAATGAACCCAGAAAACCTCAAACTGCAGGAAAACAGAGTGTAAGCAGAAAAGTGTGGAAAGAAGTTCTGATAAACGTCAGAGGAATGTGGCCCAGAGGAGGAGAGCTGCTGTCATCCAGCAGAACCTTCTGAAGGCAGCCGACGGGCTCTGTTCCTCCAGAGACGCTAACGTCCTGACCAGATGTTGCTGTTGGCTTCGTCTCACATCTGGACACGTCACTGAAAACACTCTTAGCGCTGCAGTTTCATGTTTGGGTGTGGCGCTCCTCAGTGTCGATCTTCAGCTTTCAGCCTTCATAGATTCACAGTTTAACAGCAGAGACTGGAGCTCAGTGGGAGTCACCCAGGTCAGCTGACAGTAATCAGATTACTTCTCAGTAGAACAACAGATTAACGATCAGAAATAAATCCTTCATAGACACGGTGTTTAAGATTCAGGCTCCAAAGTAGAACCTCAGAGAACCAACCAGAGTCCAGCTGTGGGTCCATCAGTCTGATGGTGACCCTGGTTCTACTGAGAACCTCCTCAGGTCTGGACCTATGGACTGGGTCTATCTATGGACCAGGTCTGGACCTGTGGACTGGGTCTATCTATGGACCAGGTCTGGACCTGTGGACTGGGTCTATCCATGGACCAGGTCTCAACCTATGGACTGGGTCTGTCCATGGACCAGGTCTGGACCTATGGACTGGGTCTATCTATGGACCAGGTCTGGACCTATGGACTGGGTCTATCCATGGACCAGGTCTGGACCTGTGGACTGGGTCTATCTATGGACCAGGTCTGAACCTGTGGACTGGGTCTATTTGTGGACCAGGTCTGGACCTGTGGACTGGGTCTATCTATGGACCAGGTCTGGACCTGTGGACTGGGTCTATCTATGGACCAGGTCTGGACCTGTGGACTGGGTTTATCTATGGACCAGGTCTGGACCTGTGGACTGGGTTTATCTATGGACCAGGTCTGGACCTGTGGACTGGGTCTATCTATGGACCAGGTCTGGACCTGTGGACTGGGTCTATCTATGGACCAGGTCTGGACCTGTGGACTGGGTCTAACTATGGACCAGGTCTGGACCTGTGGACTGGGTCTATCTATGGACCAGGTCTGGACCTGTGGACTGGGTCTAACTATGGACCAGGTCTGGACCTATGGACTGGGTCTATCTATGGACCAGGTCTGGACCTATGGACTGGGTCTGTCTATGGACCAGGTCTGGACCTATGGACTGGGTCTATCTATGGACCAGGTCTGGACCTATGGACTGGGTCTATCTATGGACCAGGTCTGGACCTATGGACTGGGTCTATCTATGGACCAGGTCTGGACCTATGGACTGGGTCTATCTATGGACCAGGTCTGGACCTATGGACTGGGTCTTTCTATGGACCAGGTCTGGACCTATGGACTGGGTCTATCTATGGACCAGGTCTGGACCTGTGGACTGGGTCTATCTATGGACCAGGTCTGGACCTATGGACTGGGTCTATCTATGGACCAGGTCTGGACCTGTGGACTGGGTCTATCTATGGACCAGGTCTGGACCTGTGGACTGGGTCTATCTATGGACCAGGTCTGGAACTGTGGACTGGGACTATCTATGGACCAGGTCTGGACCTATGGACTGGGTCTATCTATGTCTGCATCATGGCTCCACATGGAGAAGAAGTGAACAGAGGAAGTGAACAATGTGACTGTGAGACTGGACAAAGATGGAAAAGGATCCAGGAAGACCAGTGATCCACTAAGAACCAGTGAAGCCCAGTGTCAGCAGGAACCAGGAGGTCTAGAAGGAGCCATAGTAGCACTGATCAGAGCTCCTACAATGACTCCACGGACAGGGAACTACTTTCACTATCTAGCTGTGGACAACAGACGGCAGCTGCTTCACACTTGGACCAGGGCTGATCAATGGAGACCAGAGTTAGTGTGGAGCTCAGACAGTGTGGAGGAGCCTGGAGAACATCAACCTCTATGGACGGAGGACCACAACTAAACCTGGCTGCTGCTCACAACTAAACTTCCAGATGGAGCTAAAGAAGATGAAGAGAAGCCTCATGGATGCTGGAGAACATTGTTTGGTCACATGAACATCAATGAGTTGGGCTCAGATGGAGTCCAGAACCTGACCAGGACCACCACAGTGGATCATAGTCCTGACAGTGAAGCACGGAGGTGGAGTGTGATGGTAGATAAAGGTGCTGATGACGTTTAGAGATGCTCCATGAAGGTCTGAGGAGGAACCAGAACACTGGCTGACCACATGGAGAAGAGGAAGATTTATCCAGAGAACAACATCACAGCAGAGCTTCTAGACCAGGACTAAGAGGAACCAGGACTAAGAGGAACCAGGACCTGGACAGTGAGAGTCCAGACCTGGACCCAGCAGAGGAAGGTAGAGCAACACAACCCCTCCAGCAAAGAGCAGCTGAACCCAACAGAGAAGATGTGAGAAGATGTGAGCAGCAATGATGGACTCTGGTTTCCTCCATGCTGAGGAGGACTGAGTCTGTCACCAGGAGTAAAGGGGGACAGAGGAAGGACTGGAGGAC
>JAMOIN010001819.1:0-12332 GCA_024666655.1 Dascyllus trimaculatus
CTGTATGAGGTGCAAAATGTCACAAAAACTTCATACGGCGGAATGATTTCAAAAATGTCAAAAAAACGTCATATCGCGTGATGAGGTCTAAAATGTCGCAAAAACGTCATATCGTGTGATGAGGTCAAAAACGTCACAAAAGTCACAAAAACGTCATGCCGCGGGATGAGGTCAAAAATGTCGCAAATACGTCATACCGCTGTATGAGGTCCAAAATGTCACAAAAACTTCATGCCGCGGAGTGATTTCAAAAATGTCAAAAAAACGTCATACCGCTGGACAATGTCAAAAATGTCAGAAAAACGTCTTACCGCGGTATGAGGCCAAAATTGTCACAAAAACGTCATACCGCGGAATCATGTAAAAAATGTTACAAAAAGGTCAAAAAATGCCACAAAAACGTTTTACCGCGGTATGAGGTCAAACACGTCGAAAAAGTCACAAAAACGTCATACCACGGTATTAGGTAAAAAATGTCGCAAAAAAGGTCAGACCGCGGTATGAGGTCAAAAATGTCACAAAAACGTCATGCCGCGAAATGTTGTGAAAAATGTCACAAAAACGTCATACCGCGGGATGATGTCAAAAATGTCAGAAAAATATCATACCGCGGTATGAGGTCAAACACGTCAAAAAAGTCACAAAAACGTCATACCACGGAATGAGGTCAAAAATGTCGCAAAAACGTCATACCGCAGGATGATGTCAAAAATGTCACAAAAACGTCATACGGCGGGATGATGTTAAAAATGTCACAAAAACGTCATACCGCGGTATGAGGTCAAAAATGTCAAAAAAACGTCATACCGCGGTATGAGGTCAAAAATGTCACAAAAACGTCATACCGCGGAATCATGTCAAAAATGTCACAAAAACGTCATACTGCGGTATGAGATCAAAAACGTCACGAAAACGTCATACCGCGGTATGAGGTCAAATATGTCACAAAAACGTTATTCCGCGGGATGAGGTAAAAAATGTCACAAAAAAGTCAAAAATGTCACAAAAATGTCACAAAAACGTCATAAAAATGCCATAAAAAGATCAAAAATGTCTCAAAAACGTCATATCGCGGAATGAAGTCAAAAATGTCACAAAAACGTCATACCGCGGCATGAGGTCAGAAATGTCACAAAAAGTCACAAAAACGTCATACCGTGGTGTGAGGGCAAAAATGTCACAAAAACGTCATACCGCGGTCTAAGGTCAAAAATGTCACAAAAACGTCATACCGCGGTATGAGGTCAAACACGTCGAAAAAGTCACAAAAACGTCATACCGCGGTATGAGGTCAAAACTGTCACAAAAACGTAATACCGCGGTATGAGGTCAAAAATGTCAAAAAAACGTCATACCGCGGGATGAGGTCAAAAATGCCTCAAAAACGTCAAACCTAGGGATGATGTCACAAAAGGTCAAAAATGTCTCAAAAACGTGATACCGCGATATGAGGTCAAAGATGTCACAAAAACGTCATACCGCGGTATGAGGTCAAAAATGTCACAAAAACGTCATACCGCGGAATCATGTCAAAAATGTCACAAAAACGTCAGACCGCGGGATGAGGTCAAAAATGTCACAAAAAACTCATACCGCGGGATGAGGTCAAAAATGTCACAAAAACATTATACCGCTGGATGAGGTCAAAAATTCCCCAAAAACGTCATACCGCTGGATGATGTCAAAAATGTCACAAAAATTTCATACCGCAGTATGTTGTCAAAAATGTCACAAAAACGTCATACCGCGGAATCATGTCAAAAATGTCACAAAAACGTCATCCCGCGGTCTGAGGTAAAAAATGTCACAAAAAGGTCAAAAATGTCGCAAAAACGTTATACCGCGATATGAGGTCAAAAATGCCTCAAAAACGTCACACCGCGGGATGATGTCAAAAATGTCACAAAAAGGTCAAAAATGTCTCAAAAACGTCATACGGCGGGATGATGTAAAAAATGTCAAAAAAATTTCATACTGCAGTATGATGTCATAAATGTCACAAAAACGTCATACGGCGTGATAATGTAAAAAATGTCACAAAAATTTCATACCACGGAATGAGATCAAAAATGTTCCAAATAAGTCAAAAATGTCACAAAAACGTCATACCGCGGTCTGAGGTAAAAAATGTCACAAAAAGGTAAAAAATGTCGCAAAAACGCTATACCGCGGTATGAGGTCAAAAATGCCTCAACAACGTCACACCGCGGGATGATGTCAAAAATGTCACAAAAAGGTCAAAAATGTCTCAAAAACGTCATACGGCGTGATGATGTAAAAAATGTCACAAAAATTTCATAACGCAGTATGATGTAAAAAATGTCACAAAAACGTCATACGGCGGGATGATGTAAAAAATTTCACAAAAATTTCATTCCGCAGTATGATGTCAAAAATGCCTCAAAAACGTCATTCCGTGGGATGATGTCAAAAATGTCACAAAAAGGTCAAAAATGTCTCAAAAACGTCACACCGCGGAATGATGTCAAAAATGTCATAAAAAGGTCAAAAATGTCTCAAAACGTCATACCGCGGTATGAGGTCAAAAATTTCACAAAAACGTCATACCGCGGGATGATGTCAAAAATGTCACAAAAACGTCATACCGCGGGATGATGTCAAAAATGTCACAAAAACGTCATTCCACGGAATGAGGTCAAAAATGTCGCAAAAACATCATACCGCGGTATGAGGTCAAAAATTTCACAAAAACGTTATACCGCGGGATGAGGTCAAAAATGTCACAAAAACGTCATAACGCGGAATCATGTTTAAAATGTCACAAAAACGTCATACCGCGGGATGAGGTCAAAAATGTCACAAAAATGTCAAATGGCGGGATAATGTAAAAAATGTCATAAAAAAGGTCCAAAATGTCACAAAAACGGCATACCATGGCACGATGTAAAAAATGTCACAAAAAAGTCATACCTTGGTATGAATTAAAAAATGTCACAAAAACGTCATACCGTGGTATGAGGTGTAAAATGTCACAAAAACGTCATACCGCAGGATGAGGTCAAAAATGTCACAAAAACGTCATACCGCGGAATCATGTCAAAAATGTCACAAAAACGTCATACCGCGGGATGAGGTCAAAAATGTCACAATAACGTCATACCGCGGGATGAGGTCAAAAATGTCACAAAAACGTCATACGGCGTGATAATGTAAAAAATGTCACAAAAATTTCATACCACGGAATGAGGTCAAAAATGTTCCAAATAAGTCAAAAATGTCACAAAAACGTCAAACCGCGGTCTGAGGTAAAAAATGTCACAAAAAGGTAAAAAATGTCGCAAAAACGTTATACCGCGGAATGAGGTCAAAAATGCCTCAAAAACGTCACACCGCGGGATGATGTCAAAAATGTCACAAAAAGGTCAAAAATGTCTCAAAAACGTCATACGGCGGGATGATGTAAAAAATGTCACAAAAATTTTATAACGCAGTATGATGTAAAAAATGTCACAAAAACGTCATACGGCGGGATGATGTAAAAAATTTCACAAAAATTTCATTCCGCAGTATGATGTCAAAAATGCCTCAAAAACGTCATTCCGTGGGATGATGTCAAAAATGTCACAAAAAGGTCAAAAATGTCTCAAAAACGTCACACCGCGGAATGATGTCAAAAATGTCAATAAAAGGTCAAAAATGTCTCAAAACGTCATACCGCGGTATGAGGTCAAAAATTTCACAAAAACGTCATACCGCGGGATGATGTCAAAAATGTCACAAAAACGTCATACCGCGGGATGATGTCAAAAATGTCACAAAAACGTCATACCGCGGGATGATGTCAAAAATGTCACAAAAACGTCATACCACGGAATGAGGTCAAAAATGTCGCAAAAACGTCATACCGCGGTATGAGGTGAAAAATTTCACAAAAACGTTATACCGCGGGATGAGGTCAAAAATGTCACAAAAACGTCATAACGCGGAATCATGTTTAAAATGTCACAAAAACGTCATACCGCGGGATGAGGTCAAAAATGTAACAAAAATGTCATATGGCGGGATAATGTAAAAAATGTCATAAAAAAGGTCCAAAATGTCACAAAAACGGCATACCATGGCACGATGTAAAAAATGTCACAAAAAAGTCATACCTTGGTATGAATTAAAAAATGTCACAAAAACGTCATACCGTGGTATGAGGTGTAAAATGTCACAAAGACGTCATACCGCAGGATGAGGTCAAAAATGTCACAAAAACGTCATACCGCGGAATCATGTCAAAAATGTCACAAAAACGTCATACCGCGGGATGAGGTCAAAAATGTCACAATAACGTCATACCGCGGGATGAGGTCAAAAATTTCACAAAAACGTCATATGAGGTCAAAAATGTCACAAAAACGTCATACCACGGTATGAGGTCAAAAATCTCAGAAAAAGGTCATACCGCGGGATGAGGTCAAAAATTTCACAAAAACGTTATACCGCAGTATGAGGTCAAAAATGCCTCAAAAACGTCAAACCGCGGGATGATGTCAAAAATGTCACAAAAAGGTAAAAAATGTCACAAAAACGTCATAACGCGGAATCATGTCAAAAATGTCACAAAAACGTCATACCGCGGGATGAGGTCAAAAATGTCACAATAACGTCATACCGCGGGATGAGGTCAAAAATGTCACAAAAACGTCATATGAGGTCAAAAATGTCACAAAAACGTCATACCACGGTATGAGGTCAAAAATCTCAGAAAAAGGTCATACCGCGGGATGAGGTCAAAAATTTCACAAAAACGTTATACCGCAGTATGAGGTCAAAAATGCCTCAAAAACGTCAAACCGCGGGATGATGTCAAAAATGTCACAAAAAGGTAAAAAATGTCATAAAAACGTCATACCGCGGTATGAGGTCAAAAATGTCACAATAACGTCATACCGCAGGATGAGGTCAAAAATTCCTCAAAAGCGTCATACTGCTGGATGATGTCAAAAATGTCACAAAAATTTCATACCGCGGTATGAGGTCAAAAATGTCACAAAAACGTCATACCGCGGGATGAGGTCAAAAATGTCACAAAAAACTCATACCGCGGGATGAGGTCAAAAATGTCACAAAAACGTCATATGAGGTCAAAAATGTCACAAAAACGTCATACCACGGTATGAGGTCAAAAATCTCAGAAAAAGGTCATACCGCGGGATGATGTCAAAAATGTCACGAAAAGGTAAAAAATGTCACAAAAACCTCATACCGTGGTTAGAGGTCAAAAATGTCACAAAAACGTCATACCGCGGGATCATGTCAAAAATGTCACAAAAAGGTCAAAAATTTCACAAAAACGTCATACCGCGGGATCATGTCGAAAATGTCATAAAAAGGTCAAAAATGTCTCAAAAATTTCATTCCGCGGTATGAGGTCAAAAATGTCACAAAAAGGTCAAAAATGTCGCAAAAACGTCATAGCGCTGTATGAGGTCAAAAATGTCACAATAACCTCATACCGCGGAATGATGTCAAAAATTTCACAAAAAAGTCTTTCCGCGGGATCATGTCAAAAATGTCATAAAAAGATAAAAAATTTCTCAAAAACGTCATACCGCAGAATGATGTCAAAAATGTCACAAAAACGTCATGCCGCGGAATGTTGTCAATAATGTCACAAAAACATCATACTGCGGGATGATGTCAAAAATGTCCCAAAAATTTCATACCGCGGGATGAGGTCAAAATGTCACAAAAACATCATACCGCGGTATGACGTCAAAAATGTCGCAAAAACGTCATTTGGCGGGATGATGTCAAAAATGTCACAAAAATTTCATACCGCAGGATGAGGTCAAAATGTCACAAAAACTTCATTCCACGGTGTGAGGTCAAAAATGTCACAAAAACGTCATGACGCGGAATGTTGTCAAAAATGTCACAAAAACGTCATACCGCGGGATGATGTCAAAAATGTCACAAAAATTTCATACCGCAGTATGATGTCAAAAATGTCACAAAAACGTCATACCGCGGTATGATGTAAAAAATGTCACAAAAATGTCATTCCGCAGTATGTCAAAAATGTCACAAAATCGTCATACCGCGGGATGATGTCAAAAATGTCACAAAAAGGTCAAACACGTCTCAAAAACATCACACCGCGGTATGAGGTCAAAAATTTCACAAAAACGTCAAACCGCGGTATGAGGTCAAAATTGTCACATAAACGTCATACTGCGGAATGATGTCAAAAATGTCACGAAAAGGTAAAAAATGTCACAAAAACCTCATACCGTGGTTAGAGGTCAAAATGTCACAAAAACGTCATCCCGCGGGATCATGTCAAAAATGTCATAAAAAGATCAAAAATGTCTCAAAAACGTCATACCGCAGAATGATGTCAAAAATGTCACAAAAACGTCGTACCGCGGGATGAGGTAAAGAATATCACAAAAACGTCATATCGCGGGATGAGGTCAAAAATGTCACAAAAACGTCATACTGCGGTATGAGGTCAAAAATGTGAAAAAAACATACCGGGGTATGAGGTCAAAAACGTCACAAAAGTCACAAAAACGTCATGATGTCAAAAATGTCACAAAAAGGTCAAAAATGACAAAAACGTCATACCACGGTATGAGGTCAAAAATGTTCCAAAAAGGTCAAAAATGTCACAAAAACGTCATACCGCGGCATAAGGTCAAAAACGTCACAAAAAGGTCAAAAATGTCACAAAAAGGTCAAAATTGTCATAAAAGTCATACCGCGGTATGAGGTCAAGAATGTCAAAAAAACGTGATACCGCGGTATGACGTCAAAAATTTCACAAAAACGTCACATCGCGGGATGAGGTAAAAAATGTCACAAAAATGTCATACGGCGGGATGAAGTAAAAAATGTCACAAAAATTTCATACCGGTTATGAGGTCAAAAATGTAAAAAAAAACATCATGCCACGGGATGAGGTCAAAAATTTCAGAAAAAGGTCAAAAATATAACAAAAACGTCATACCGCGGGATGAGGTCAAAAATGTCACAGAAAAATAATAAAGCGGTATGAAGTCAAAAATATCACAAAAACGTCATACCGCGGAATCAGGTCAAAAACGTCACAAAAAGGTCAAAAATGTCACAAAAAGGTCAAAGATGTCACATAAAAGTCATACCGCGGTATGAGGTCAAAAACGTCACAAAAATTTCATTCCGCGGGATGATGTCAAAAATGTCACAAAAAGGCTAAACACGTCTCAAAAACATCACAACGCGGTATGAGGTCAAAAATTTCACAAAAAGGTCAAACCGCGGTATGAGGTCAAAATTGTCACATAAACGTCATACTGCGGAATGATGTCAAAAATGTCACAAAAAGGTAAAAAATGTCAAAAACGTCATTCCACGGTATGAGGTCAACAATGTCGCAAAAACGTCATACCGCGGTATGAGGTCAAAAATGTTACAAAAACGTCATACCGCGGGATGAGGTCCAAAATGTCACAAAAGTCACAAAAACGTCATGCAGCGGTATTAGGTCAAAAATTGCACAAAAAGGTCAAAAGTGTCGAAAAACGTCATATCACGGGATGAGGTCAAAAATGTCACAAAAACGTCATAACGCGGTATGAGGTGAAAAACGTCACAAAAGTCACAAAAACGTCATACCGCGGAATGATGTCAAAAATGTCACAAAAACGTCATACCGCGGTTAGAGGTAAAAAATGTCACAAAAACGTCATACCGCGGGATCATGTCAAAAATGTCATAAAAAGATCAAAAATGTCTCAAAAACGTCATACCGCAGAATGATGTCAAAAATGTCACAAAAACGTCGTACCGCGGGATGAAGTAAAAACTGTCACAAAAACGTCATATCACGGGATGAGGTCAAAAATGTCACAAAAACGTCATACTGCGGTATGAGGTCAAAAATGTGAAAAAAAACATACCGCGGTATGAGGTCAAAAACGTCACAAATACATCATACAGCGGGATGAGGTCAAAAATGTTCCAAAAAGGTCAAAAATGTCACAAAAAAGTCATAAAGCGGTATGAGGTCAAAAATGTCACAAAAACGTCATACTGCGGTATGAGGTCAAAAATGTGAAAAAAACATACCGCGGTATGAGGTGAAAAACGTCACAAATACATCATACCGCGGTATAAGGTCAAAAACGTCACAAAAAGGTCAAAAATGTAACAAAAAGGTCAAAATTGTCATAAAAGTCATACCGCGGTATGAGGTCAAGAATGTCACAAAAACGTCACATCGCCGGATGAGGAAAAAAATGTCACAAAAATGTCATACGGCGGGATCATGTAAAAAATGTCACAAAAATTTCATACCGGGTATGAGGTCAAAAATGTTACAAAAATGTCATACAGCGGTATGATGTCAAAAATGTCACAAAAACGTCATACCGCAGAATGTCGTCAAAAATGTCACAAAAAGGTAAAAAATTTCTCAAAAACGTCATTCCGCAGTATGAGGTCAAAAATGTAAGAAAAACGTCATGCCACGGGATGAGGTCTAAAATTTCAGAAAAAGGTCAAAAATATCACAAAAACGTCATACCGCGGGATGAGGTCAAAAATGTCACAGAAAAATCATAAAGCGGTATGAAGTCAAAAATATCACAAAAACGTCATACCGCGGTATCAGGTCAAAAACGTCACAAAAGGGTCAAAGATGTCACATAAAAGTCATACCGCGGTATGAGGTCAAAAACGTCACAAAAATTTCATTCCGCGGTATGAGGTCAAAAATTCCACAAAAACATTATACCGCGGTATGAAGTCAAAAATGTCACAAAAAGGTCAAAAATGTAACAAAAACTTCATACCGCGGGAGGAGGTCAGATTGTCACAAAAACGTCATACGGCGGGATGATGTCAAAAGTGTCACAAAAAGGTCAAAAATGTCACAAAAATGTCATACCGCGGAATGTCGTCAAAAATGTCACAAAAAGGTCAAAGATGTCTCAAAAACGTCATTCCGAGGTATGAGGTAAAAAATGTCACAAAAACGTCATACCGTGGGATGAGGTCAAAAATGTCACAAAAACGTCATACTGCGGAATGAGGTCAAAAATGTTCCAAAAAGGTCAAAAATGTCACAAAAAAGTCATAAAGCGGTATGAGGTCAAAAATGTCACAAAAACGTCATACCGCAGTATGAGGTCAAAAATGTCACAAAAACGTCATACCGCGGTCTGAGGTCAAAAATGTCACAAAAATTTCATACCGCGGTATGAGGTCAAAAATGTCAAAAAAACGTCATTCCGCGGAATGAGGCCAAAAATGTCAAAAAAACGTCATTCCGCGGAATGAGGTCAAAAATGTCGCAAAAAAGGTCATACCGCAGTCTGAGGTCAAAAATGTCACAAAAACGTCATACCGCGGAATGTTGTCAAAAATGTCACAGAAATGTCATACCGCGGGATGATGTCAAAAATGTCACAAAAAGGTCAAAAATGTCTCAAAAATGTCACACCGCGGTATGAGGTCAAAAACTTCACAAAAACGTTATACCGCGGTATGAGGTCAAAAATGTCACATAAACGTCATTCTGCGGAATGATTTCAAAAATGTCACAAAAAGGTCAAAAATGCTAAAAAAAGGTCATACCGCGGAATGATGTCAAAACTTGCACAAAAAGGTCAAAACCGTCTCAAAAACGAAATAACGCGGTATGAAGTCAAAAATCTCAGAAAAAGGTCATACCGCAGGATGAGGTCAAAAATGTCACAAAAACGTCATACCGCGGTCTGAGGTCAAAAATGTCACAAAAATTTCAATAAATGAGGTCAAAAATGTCAAAAAAACGTCATTCCGCGGAATGAGGTCAAAAATGTCAAAAAAACGTCATTCCGCGGAATGAGGTCAAAAATGTCGCAAAAAAGGTCATACCGCAGTCTGAGGTCAAAAATGTCACAAAAACGTCATACCGCGGAATGTTGTCAAAAATGTCACAGAAATGTCATACCGCGGGATGATGTCAAAAATGTCACAAAAAGGCCATACTGCGGAATGAGGTCAAAAATGTTCCAAAAAGGTAAAAAATGTCACATAAAAGTCATAAAGCGGTATGAGGTCAAAAATGTCACAAAAACGTCATACCGCAGTATGAGGTCAAAAATGTCACAAAAAGGTCAAAAATGTCACAAAAACGTCATACCGCGGGATGAGATCAAAAACGTCACAAAAAGGTCAAAAATTTCACAAAAACGTCATGCCATGGTATGAAGTCAAAAGTGTCAGAAAAATGTCATACCGCGGCATGAGGTCAAAAATGTCACAAAAAGGTCGAAGATGTAACAAAAACGTCATACCGTCGTATGAGGTCAAAAATGTCACAAAGAGGTCAAAAATGTCATAAAACCATTATACAGCGGTATGAGGTCAAAGATGTCACAAAAAGGTAAAAAATGTCACAAAAACGTCATACCGCGGTAGTAGGTCAAAAATGTCACAAAAACGTTTTACCGCGGGATGTCGTCAAAAATGTCATAAGAAGGCCAAAAATGTCTCAAAAACGTCATACCGCGGCATGAGGTCAAAAATGTCACAAAAACGTCATACCGCGGCATGAGGTCAAAAATGTCACAAAAACGTCATACCGCTGTATGAGGTCCAAAATGTCACAAAAACGTCATACCGCGGAATGATGTCAAAAATGTCACAAAAACGTCATACCGCGGGATGATGTCAAAAATCTCACAAAAATTTCATACCGCAGTATGATGTCAAAAATGCCTCAAAACGTCATACCGCGGGATGATGTCAAAAATGTCACAAAAAGGTCAAAAATGTATCAAAAACGTCACACTGCGGTATGAGGTCAAAAATTTCACAAAAACGGCATACCGCGGTATGAGGTCAAAAATGTCTCAAAAACTTCATACAGCAGTATGATGTCAAAAATGCCTCAAAACGTCATACTGCGGAATGATGTCAAAATTGTCACAAAAAGGTAAAAAATGTCACAAAAACATCATGCCGCGGTATGAGGTCAAAACTTGCATAAAAAGGTCTAAAATGTCGCAAAAACGTCATATCGCGTGATGAGGTCTAAAATGTCGCAAAAACATCATATCGCGTGATGAGGTCAAAAACGTCACAAAAGTCAAAAAAACGTCATACCGCGGAATGAGGTCAAAAATGTCGCAAATACGTTATACCGCAGTATGAGGTCAAAAATTTCACAAAAAGGTCAAAAATTTCACAAAAACGTCATACCACTGTATGAGGTGCAAAATGTCACAAAAACTTCATACGGCGGAATGATTTCAAAAATGTCAAAAAAACGTCATATCGCGTGATGAGGTCTAAAATGTCGCAAAAACGTCATATCGTGTGATGAGGTCAAAAACGTCACAAAAGTCACAAAAACGTCATACCGCGGGATGAGGTCAAAAATGTCGCAAATACGTCATACCGCTGTATGAGGTCCAAAATGTCACAAAAACTTCATGCCGCGGAGTGATTTCAAAAATGTCAAAAAAACGTCATACCGCTGGACAATGTCAAAAATGTCAGAAAAACGTCTTACCGCGGTATGAGGCCAAAATTGTCACAAAAACGTCATACCGCGGAATCATGTAAAAAATGTTACAAAAAGGTCAAAAAATGCCACAAAAACGTTTTACCGCGGTATGAGGTCAAACACGTCGAAAAAGTCACAAAAACGTCATACCACGGTATTAGGTAAAAAATGTCGCAAAAAAGGTCAGACCGCGGTATGAGGTCAAAAATGTCACAAAAACGTCATGCCGCGAAATGTTGTGAAAAATGTCACAAAAACGTCATACCGCGGGATGATGTCAAAAATGTCAGAAAAATATCATACCGCGGTATGAGGTCAAACACGTCAAAAAAGTCACAAAAACGTCATACCACGGAATGAGGTCAAAAATGTCGCAAAAACGTCATACCGCAGGATGATGTCAAAAATGTCACAAAAACGTCATACGGCGGGATGATGTTAAAAATGTCACAAAAACGTCATACCGCGGTATGAGGTCAAAAATGTCACAAAAACGTCATACCGCGGTATGAGGTCAAAAATGTCACAAAAACGTCATACAGCGGAATCATGTAAAAAAATGTCACAAAAAGGTCAAAAATGTCACAAAAACGTCATACTGCGGTATGAGATCAAAAACGTCACGAAAACGTCATACCGCGGTATGAGGTCAAATATGTCACAAAAACGTTATTCCGCGGGATGAGGTAAAAAATGTCACAAAAAAGTCAAAAATGTCACAAAAATGTCACAAAAACGTCATAAAAATGCCATAAAAAGATCAAAAATGTCTCAAAAACGTCATATCGCGGAATGAAGTCAAAAATGTCACAAAAACGTCATACCGCGGCATGAGGTCAGAAAT
>JAMOIN010000982.1:0-12322 GCA_024666655.1 Dascyllus trimaculatus
CTGGAAACAGCTTTTGCCTTCATATTTATCATATTTGAACAGCATGTGACAGTGAAACATGTTTGTAAACATTGATTTTCAAATTGTAAACGGTGGCTATTTCTAATGCTCTAAAACAGCTTTTCGCGCGCTGAAAATGCCACTTTTGCCACTCACTGTATGGAGTCAATTCCTTCATACAATGTGACTGGAAACAGCTTTTGCCTTCATATTTATTGTATTTGAACAGCATCTGACAGTGAAACTTCTTTGTAAACATTGATTTTGAAAAACTGCAGTCTACCTGTTTCTAATGCTCTATAACAGCTTATCGCGGGCTGAAAATGCCACTTTTGCCACTTACCTTATGGAGTCAATTCCGTGATACAACGTGACTGGAAACAGCTATAGCCTTCATATTTATCATATTTGAACAGCATCTGACAGTGAAACATGTTTGTAAACATTGATTTTGAAAAACTGCAGTCAACCTGTTTCTAATGCTCTAAAACAGCTTTTCGCGGGCTGAAAAAGCCACTTTTGCCACTTACCTTATGGAGTCAATTCCTTGATACAACGTGACTGGAAACAGTTATTGCCTTCATATTTATCATATTTAAACAGGATCTGACAGTGAAGCATGTTTGTAAACATTGATTTTCAAAAAGTGCACTGTTGCTATTTCTAATGCTCTAAAACAGCTTTTCGCGGGCTGAAAATGCCACTTTTGCCACTCACTGTATGGAGTAAATTCCTTGATACAACATGACTGGAAACAGGTTTTGCCTTCATATCTATCATATTTGAACAGCATCTGACAGTGAAACATGTTTGTAAACATTGGTTTTGAAAAACTGCAGTCTACCTGTTTCTAATGCTCTAAAACAGCTTTTCGCGGGCTGATAATGCAACTTTTGCCACTTACTGTTTGGAGTCAATTCCTTGATACAACGTGACTGGAAACAGTTATTGCCTTCATATTTATCATATTTAAACAGCATCTGACAGTGAAGTTTGTTTGTAAACATTGATTTTCAAAAAGTGCACTGTTGCTATTTCTAATGCTCTAAAACAGCTTTTCGCGGACTGAAAATGCCACTTTTGCCACTCACTGTATGGAGTCAATTCCTTCATCCAACGTGACTGGAAAAAGCTTTTGCCTTCATATCTATCATATTTGAACAGCATCTGACAGTGAAACATGTTTGTAAACATTGATTTTCAAATTGTGCACTGTTGCTATGTCTATTGGTCTAAAACAGCTTTTCGCGGGCTGAAAATGTCACTTTTGCCACTCATTGTATTGAGTCAATTCCTTCATACAACCTGACTGGAAACAGCTTTTGCCTTCATATTTATCATATTTGAACAGCATCTGACAGTGAAACATGTTTGTATACATTGATTTTAAAAAAGTGCACTGTTGCTATTTCTATTGCTCTAATACAGCTTTTCGCTGGCTGAAAATGCCACTTTTGCCATTTACTGTATGGAGTCAATTCCTTTATACAAAGTGACTGGAAAAAGCTTTTGCCTTCAGATTTATCATATTTAAACAGCATGTGACAGTGAAACATGTTTGTGAACATTGATTTTCAAATTGTAAACTGTTGCTATGTCTAATGCTCTAAAACAGCTTTTCGCGCGCTGAAAATTCCACTTTTGCCACTCACTGTATGGAGTCAATTCCTTAATACAATGTGACTGGAAACAGCTTTTGCCTTCATATTTATCATATTTGAACAGCATCTGACAGTGAAACTTGTTTGTAAACATTGATTTTGAAAAACTGCAGTCTACCTGTTTCTCATGCTCTATAACAGCTTTTCGCGGGCTGAAAATGCCACTTTTGCCACTTACCTTATGGAGTCAATTCCTTGATACAACGTGACTGGAAACAGCTTTTGCCTTCATATTTATCATATTTGAACAGCATCTGACAGTGAAACATGTTTGTAAACATTGATTTTGAAAAACTGCAGTCAACCTGTTTCTAATGCTCTAAAACAGCTTTTCGCGGGCTGAAAATGCCACTTTTGCCACTTACCTTATGGAGTCAATTCCTTGATACAACGTGACTGGAAACAGTTATTGCCTTCATATTTATCATATTTAAACAGCATGTGACAGTGAAACATGTTTGTAAACATTGATTTTCAAATTGTAAACTGTTGCTATTTCTAATGCTCTAAAACAGCTTTTCGCGGGCTGAAAATGCCACTTTTGCCACTCACTGTATTCAGTAAATTCCTTGATACAACGTGACTGGAAACAGCTTTTGCCTTCATATCTATCATATTTGAACAGCATCTGACAGTGAAACATGTTTGTTAACATTGATTTTCAAATTGTGCAGTGTTGCTATGTCTGATGCTCTAAAACAGCTTTTCGCGGCCTGAAAATGCCACTTTTGCCACTCACTGTATGGAGTAAATTCCTTGATACAACATGACTGGAAACAGCTTTTGCCTTCATATTTATCATATTTGAACAGCATCTGACAGTGAAACATGTTTGTAAACATTGGTTTTGAAAAACTGCAGTCTACCTGTTTCTAATGCTCTAAAACAGCTTTTCGCGGGCTGAAAATGCCACTTTTGCCACTCACTGTATGGAGTTAATTCCTTCATCCAACGTGACTGGAAAAAGCTTTTGCCTTCATATCTATCATATTTGAACAGCATCTGACAGTGAAACATGTTTGTAAACATTGATTTTCCAATTGTGCACTGCTGCTATGTCTATTGGTCTAAAACAGCTTTTCGCGGGCTGAAAATGTCACTTTTGCCACTCACTGTATTGAGTCAATTCCTTCATACAACCTGACTGGAAACAGCTTTTGCCTTCATATTTATCATATTTGAACAGCATCTGACAGTGAAACATGTTTGTATACATTGATTTTAAAAAAGTGCACTGTTGCTATTTCTATTGCTCTAATACAGCTTTTCGCTGGCTGAAAATGCCACTTTTGCCATTTACTGTATGGAGTCAATTCCTTTACACAAAGTGACTGGAAAAAGCTTTTGCCTTCATATTTATCATATTTGAACAGCATCTGACAGTGGAACATGTTTGTAAACATTGATTTTGAAAAACTGCAGTCTAGCTGTCTGTCATGCTCTAAAACAGCTGTTCGCGGGCTGAAAATGCCTCTTTTGCCACTCACTGTATTGAGTCAATTCCTTGATACAACGTGACTGGAAACAGCCTTTGCCTTCATATTTATCATATTTGAACAGCATCTGACAGTGAAACATGTTATTAAACATTGATTTTCAAAAAGTGCACTGTTGCTATTTCTAATGCTCTAAACCAGCTTTTCGCGGGCTGAAAATGCCACTTTTGCCACTCACTGTATGGAGTCAATTCCTTCATACAATGTGACTGGAAACAGCTTTTACCTTCATATTTATCATATCTGAACAGCATCTGACAGTGAAACTTGTTTGTAAACATTGATTTTGAAAAACTGCAGTCTACCTGTTTCTCATGCTCTATAACAGCTTTTCGCGGGCTGAAAATGCCACTTTTGCCACTTACTGTATGGAGTCAATTCCTTGATACAACGTGACTGGAAACAGCTTTTGCCTTCATATTTATCATATTTGAACAGCATCTGACAGTGAAACATGTTTGTAAACATTGATTTTCAAAAAGTGCACTGTTGCTATTTCTAATGCTCTAAAACAGCTTTTCGCGGGCTGAAAATGCCACTTTTGCCACTCACTGTATTGAGTCAATTCCGTGATACAACGTGACTGGAAACAGCTTTTGCCTTCATATTTATCATATTTGAACAGCATCTGACAGTGAAACATGTTGGTAAACATTGAATCTCAAAAAGTGCACTGTTGCTATTTCTAATGCTCTAAAACAGCTTTTCGCGGGCTGAAAATGCCACTTTTGCAACTCACTGTATTGAGTCAATTCCTTGATACAACGTGACTGGAAACAGCTTTTGCCTTCATTTTTATCATATTTGAACAGCATCTGACAGTGAAACATGTTTGTAAACATTGATTTTGAAAAACTGCAGTCAACTTGTTTCTAATGCTCTAAAACAGCTTTTCGCGGGCTGAAAATGCCACTTTTGCCACTTACTGTTTGGAGTCAATTCCTTGATACAACGTGACTGGAAACAGTAATTGCCTTCATATTTATCATATTTAAACAGGATCTGACAGTGAAGCATGTTTGTAAACATTGATTTTCAAATTGTGCACTGTTGCTATGTCTATTGGTCTAAAACAGCTTTTCGCGGGCTGAAAATGTCACTTTTGCCACTCACTGTATTGAGTCAATTCCTTCATACAACCTGTCTGGAAACAGCTTTTGCCTTCATATTTATCATATTTGAACAGCATCTGACAGTGAAACATGTTTGTATACATTGATTTTAAAAAAGTGCACTGTTGCTATTTCTATTGCTCTAATACAGCTTTTCGCTGGCTGAAAATGCCACTTTTGCCATTTACTGTATGGAGTCAATTCCTTTATACAAAGTGACTGGAAAAAGCTTTTGCCTTCATATTTATCATATTTAAACAGCATGTGACAGTGAACCATGTTTGTAAACATTGATTTTCAAATTGTAAACTGTTGCTATGTCTAATGCTCTAAAACAGCTTTTCGCGCGCTGAAAATTCCACTTTTGCCACTCACTGTATGGAGTCAATTCCTTCATACAATGTGACTGGAAACAGCTTTTGCCTTCATATTTATCATATTTGAACAGCATCTGACAGTGAAACTTGTTTGTAAACATTGATTTTGAAAAACTGCAGTCTACCTGTTTCTCATGCTCTATAAGAGCTTTTCGCGGGCTGAAAATGCCACTTTTGCCACTTACCTTATGGAGTCAATTCCTTGATACAACGTGACTGGAAACAGCTTTTGCCTTCATATTTATCATATTTGAACAGGATCTGACAGTGAAACATGTTTGTAAACATTGATTTTGAAAAACTGCAGTCAACCTGTTTCTAATGCTCTAAAACAGCTTTTCGCGGGCTGAAAATGCCACTTTTGCCACTTACTGTTTGGAGTCAATTCCTTGATACAACGTGACTGGAAACAGTTATTGCCTTCATATTTATCATATTTGAACAGCATCTGATAGTGAAACATGTTGGTAAACATTGATTCTCAAAAAGTGCACTGTTGCTATTTCTAATGCTCTAAAACAGCTTTTCGCGTGCTGAAAATCCCACTTTTGCAACTCACTGTATTGTGTCAATTCCTTGATACAACGTGACTGGAAACAGCTTTAGCCTTCATATTTATCATATTTGAACAGCATCTGACAGTGAAACATGTTTGTAAACATTGATTTTAAAAAAGTGCACTGTTGCTATTTCTAATGCTCTAAAACAGCTTTTCGCGGGCTGAAAATGCCACTTTTGCCACTCACTGTATTCAGTAAATTCCTTGATACAACGTGACTGGAAACAGCTTTTGCCTTCATATCTATCATATTTGAACAGCATCTGACAGTGAAACATGTTTGTTAACATTGATTTTCAAATTGTGCAGTGTTGCTATGTCTGATGCTCTAAAACAGCTTTTCGCGGCCTGATAATGCCACTTTTGCCACTCACTGTATGGAGTAAATTCCTTGATACAACATGACTGGAAACAGCTTTAGCCTTCATATTTATCATATTTGAACAGCATCTGACAGTGAAACATGTTTGTAAACATTGGTTTTGAAAAACTGCAGTCTACCTGTTTCTAATGCTCTAAAACAGCTTTTCGCGGGCTGAAAATGCCACTTTTGCCACTCACTTTATGGAGTCAATTCCTTCATCCAACGTGACTGGAAAAAGCTTTTGCCTTCATATCTATCATATTTGAACAGCATCTGACAGTGAAACATGTTTGTAAACATTGATTTTCCAATTGTGCACTGCTGCTATGTCTATTGGTCTAAAACAGCTTTTCGCGGGCTGAAAATGTCACTTTTGCCACTCACTGTATTGAGTCAATTCCTTCATACAACCTGACTGGAAACAGCTTTTGCCTTCATATTTATCATATTTGAACAGCATCTGACAGTGAAACATGTTTGTATACATTGATTTTAAAAAAGTGCACTGTTGCTATTTCTATTGCTCTAATACAGCTTTTCGCTGGCTGAAAATGCCACTTTTGCCATTTACTGTATGGAGTCAATTCCTTTACACAAAGTGACTGGAAAAAGCTTTTGCCTTCATATTTATCATATTTGAACAGCATCTGACAGTGAAACATGTTTGTAAACATTGATTTTCAAAAAGTGCACTGTTGCTATTTCTAATGCTCTAAAACAGCTTTTCGCGGGCTGAAAATGCCACTTTTGCCACTCACTGTATTGAGTCAATTCCTTGATACAACGTAACTGGAAACAGCCTTTGCCTTCATATTTATCATATTTGAACAGCATCTGACAGTGAAACATGTTATTAAACATTGATTTTCAAACAGTGCACTGTTGTTATTTCTAATGCTCTAAACCAGCTTTTCGCGGGCTGAAAATGCCACTTTTGCCACTCACTGTATGGAGTCAATTCCTTCATACAATGTGACTGGAAACAGCTTTTACCTTCATATTTATCATATCTGAACAGCATCTGACAGTGAAACTTGTTTGTAAACATTGATTTTGAAAAACTGCAGTCTACCTGTTTCTCATGCTCTATAACAGCTTTTCGCGGGCTGAAAATGCCACTTTTGCCACTTACCTTATGGAGTCAATTCCTTGATACAACGTGACTGGAAACAGCTTTTGCCTTCATATTTATCATATTTGAACAGCATCTGACAGTGAAACATGTTTGTAAACATTGACTTTCAAAAAGTGCACTGTTGCTATTTCTAATGCTCTAAAACAGCTTTTCGCTGGCTGAAAATGCCACTTTTGCCACTCACTGTATTGAGTCAATTCCGTGATACAACGTGACTGGAAACAGCTTTTGCCTTCATATTTATCATATTTGAACAGCTTCTGACAGTGAAACATGTTGGTAAACATTGAATCTCAAAAAGTGCACTGTTGCTATTTCTAATGCTCTAAAACAGCTTTTCGCGGGCTGAAAATGCCACTTTTGCAACTCACTGTATTGAGTCAATTCCTTGATACAACGTGACTGGAAACAGCTTTTGCCTTCATTTTTATCATATTTGAACAGCATCTGACAGTGAAACATGTTTGTAAACATTGATTTTGAAAAACTGCAGTCAACTTGTTTCTAATGCTCTAAAACAGCTTTTCGCGGGCTGAAAATGCCACTTTTGCCACTTACTGTTTGGAGTCAATTCCTTGATACAACGTGACTGGAAACAGTAATTGCCTTCATATTTATCATATTTAAACAGGATCTGACAGTGAAGCATGTTTGTAAACATTGATTTTCAAAAAGTGCACTGTTGCTATGTCTATTGGTCTAAAACAGCTTTTCGCGGGCTGAAAATGTCACTTTTGCCACTCACTGTATTGAGTCAATTCCTTCATACAACCTGTCTGGAAACAGCTTTTGCCTTCATATTTATCATATTTGAACAGCATCTGACAGTGAAACATGTTTGTATACATTGATTTTAAAAAAGTGCACTGTTGCTATTTCTATTGCTCTAATACAGCTTTTCGCTGGCTGAAAATGCCACTTTTGCCATTTACTGTATGGAGTCAATTCCTTTATACAAAGTGACTGGAAAAAGCTTTTGCCTTCATATTTATCATATTTAAACAGCATGTGACAGTGAACCATGTTTGTAAACATTGATTTTCAAATTGTAAACTGTTGCTATGTCTAATGCTCTAAAAAAGCTTTTCGCGCGCTGAAAATTCCACTTTTGCCACTCACTGTATGGAGTCAATTCCTTCATACAATGTGACTGGAAACAGCTTTTGCCTTCATATTTATCATATTTGAACAGCATCTGACAGTGAAACTTGTTTGTAAACATTGATTTTGAAAAACTGCAGTCTACCTGTTTCTCATGCTCTATAAGAGCTTTTCGCGGGCTGAAAATGCCACTTTTGCCACTTACCTTATGGAGTCAATTCCTTAATACAACGTGACTGGAAACAGCTTTTGCCTTCATATTTATCATATTTGAACAGGATCTGACAGTGAAACATGTTTGTAAACATTGATTTTGAAAAACTGCAGTCAACCTGTTTCTAATGCTCTAAAACAGCTTTTCGCGGGCTGAAAATGCCACTTTTGCCACTTACTGTTTGGAGTCAATTCCTTGATACAACGTGACTGGAAACAGTTATTGCCTTCATATTTATCATATTTGAACAGCATCTGATAGTGAAACATGTTGGTAAACATTGATTCTCAAAAAGTGCACTGTTGCTATTTCTAATGCTCTAAAACAGCTTTTCGCGTGCTGAAAATCCCACTTTTGCAACTCACTGTATTGTGTCAATTCCTTGATACAACGTGACTGGAAACAGCTTTAGCCTTCATATTTATCATATTTGAACAGCATCTGACAGTGAAACATGTTTGTAAACATTGATTTTCAAAAAGTGCACTGTTGCTATTTCTAATGCTCTAAAACAGCTTTTCGCGGGCTGAAAATGCCACTTTTGCCACTCACTGTATTGAGTCAATTCCTTGATACAACGTGACTGGAAACAGCCTTTGCCTTCATATTTATCATATTTGAACAGCATCTGACAGTGAAACATGTTTGTAAATATTGATTTAAAAAACTGCAGTGTAGCTGTTTGTCATGCTCTAAAACAGCTTTTCGCGGGCTGAAAATGCCACTTTTGCAACTCACAGTATTGAGTCAATTCCTTGATACAACGTGACTGGAAACAGCTTTTGCCTTCATATTTATCATATTTGAACAGCATCTGACAGTGAAACATGTTTGTAAACATTGATTTTCAAAAAGTGCACTGTTGCTATTTCTAATGCTCTAAAACAGCTTTTCGCGGGCTGAAAATGCCACTTTTGCCACTCACTGTATTGAGTCAATTCCGTGATACAACGTTACTGGAAACAGCTTTTGCCTTCATATTTATCATATTTGAACAGCATCTGACAGTGAAACATGTTGGTAAACATTGATTCTCAAAAAGTGCACTGTTGCTATTTCTAATGCTCTAAAACAGCTTTTAGCGGGCTGAAAATGCCACTTTTGCAACTCACTGTATGGAGTCAATTCCTTGTTACAACGTGACTTTAAACAGCTTTTGCCTTCATATTTATCATATTTGAACAGCATCTGACAGTGAAACATGTTTGTTAACATTGATTTTCAAATTGTGCACTGTTGCTATGTCTAATGCTCTAAAACAGCTTTTCGCGGGCTGTAAATGCCACTTTTGCCACTCACTATATGGAGTCAATTCCTTCATACAATGTGACTGGATACAGCTTTTACCTTCATATTTATCATATCTAAACAGCATCTGACAGTGAAACTTGTTTGTAAACATTGATTTTGAAAAACTGCAGTCTCCCTGTTTCTCATGCTCTATAACAGCTTTTCGCGGGCTGAAAATGCCACTTTTGCCACTTACCTTATGGAGTCAATTCCTTGATACAACGTGACTGGAAACAGCTTTTGCCTTCATATTTATCATATTTGAACAGCATCTGACAGTGAAACATGTTTGTAAACATTGATTTTGAAAAACTGCAGTAAACCTGTTTCTAATGCTCTAAAACAGCTTTACGCGGGCTGAAAATGCCACTTTTGCCACTTACTGTTTGGAGTCAATTCCTTGATACAACGTGACTGGAAACAGTAATTGCCTTCATATTTATCATATTTAAACAGCATCTGACAGTGAAGCATGTTTGTAAACATTGATTTTCAAAAAGTGCACTGTTGCTATTTCTAATGCTCTAAAACAGCTTTTCGCGGGCTGAAAATGCCACTTTTGCCACTCACTGTATGAAGTCAATTCCTTCATCCAACGTGACTGGAAAAAGCTTTTGCCTTCATATTTATCATATTTGAACAGCATCTGACAGTGAAGCATGTTATTAAACATTGATTTTCAAAAAGTGCACTGTTGTTATTTCTAATGCTCTAATACAGCTTTTCGCGGGCTGAAAATGCCACTTTTGCCATTTACTGTATGGAGTAAATTCCTTTATACAAAGTGACTGGAAAAAGCTTTTGCCTTCATATTTATCATATTTAAACAGCATGTGACAGTGAAACATGTTTGTAAACATTGATTTTCAAATGGTAAACTGTTGCTATGTCTAATGCTCTAAAACAGCTTTTCGCGCGCTGAAAATGCCACTTTTGCCACTCACTGTATGGAGTCAATTCCTTCATACAATGTGACTGGAAACAGCTTTTGCCTTCATATTTATCATATTTGAACAGCATCTGACAGTGAAACTTGTTTGTAAACATTGATTTTGAAAAACTGCAGTCTACCTGTTTCTCATGCTCTATAACAGCTTTTCGCGGGCTGAAAATGCCACTTTTGCCACTTACCTTATGGAGTCAATTCCTTGATACAACGTGACTGGAAACAGCTTTTGCCTTCATATTTATCATATTTGAACAGCATCTGACAGTGAAACATGTTTGTAAACATTGATTTTGAAAAACTACAGTCAACCTGTTTCTAATGCTCTAAAACAGCTTTTCGCGGGATGAAAATGCCACTTTTGCCACTCACTGTATTGAGTCAATTCCGTGATACAACGTGACTGGAAACAGCTTTTGCCTTCATATTTATCATATTTGAACAGCATCTGACAGTGAAACATGTTTGTAAACATTGATTTTCAAATTGTGCACTGTTGCTATGTCTATTGCTCTAAAACAGCTTTTCGCTGGCTGAAAATGCCACTTTTGCCACTCACTGTATTGAGTCAATTCCTTCATACAACCTGACTGGAAACAGCTTTTGCCTTCATATTTATCATATTTGAACAGCATCTGACAGTGAAACATGTTTGTAAACATTGATTTTCAAATTGTGCACTGTTGATATGTCTAATGCTCTAAAACAGCTTATCGCGGGCTGAAAATGCCACTTTTGCCACTCACTGCATGTAGTCAATTCATTGACACAACCTGACTGGAAACAGCTTTTGCCTTCATATTTATCATATTTAAACAGCATGTGACAGTGAAACATGTTTGTAAACATTGATTTTCAAATTGTAAACTGTTGCTATGTCTAATGCTCTAAAACAGCTTTTCGCGGGCTGAAAATGCCACTTTTGCCACTCACTGTAATGAGTCAATTCCTTCATACAACCTGACTGGAAACAGCTTTTGCCTTCATATTTATCATATTTGAACAGCATCTGACAGTGAAACATGTTTGTAAACATTGATTTTGAAAAACTGCAGTCAACCTGTTTCTAATGCCCTAAAACAGCTTTTCGCGGGCTGAAAATGCCACTTTTGCCACTTACTGTTTGGAGTCAATTCCTTGATACAACGTGACTGGAAACAGTTATTGCCTTCATATTTATCATATTTAAACAGCATCTGACAGTGAAGCATGTTTGTAAACATTGATTTTCAAAAAGTGCACTGTTGCTATTTCTAATGCTCTAAAACAGCTTTTCGCGGGCTGAAAATGCCACTTTTGCCACTCACTGTATTGAGTATATTCCGTGATACAACGTGACTGGAAACAGCTTTTGCCTTCATATTTATCATATTTGAACAGCATCTGACAGTGAAACATGTTTGTAAACATTGATTTTGAAAAACTGCAGTATAGCTGTTTCTCATGCTCTCAAACAGCTTTTCGCGGGCTGTAAAATCCACTTTTGCGAATTACTGTATGGAGTCAATTACTTGATACAATGTGACTGGAAACAGCTTTTGCCTTCATATTTATCATATTTGAAAACCATCTGACAGTGAAACATGGTTGTAAACATTGATTTTCAAAAGGTCCACTGTTGCTATTTCTACTGCTCTTCAACAGCTATTCGCGGGCTGAAAATTACACTTTTGCCACTCACTGTATGGAGTCCATTAATTGATACAACGTGACTGGAAACAGCTTTTGCCTTCATATTTATCATATATGAACAGCATCTGACAGTGAAACATGTTTGTAAACATTGAATTTGAAAAACTGCAGTCTACCTGTTTCTCATGCTCTAAAACAGCTTTTCGCGAGCTGAAAATGCCACTTTTGATTCTTACCGTATGGCGTCAATTCCTTGATACAACGTGACAGGAAACAGCTTTTGCCTTCATTTTTATCATATTGGAACAGCATCTGACAGTGAAACATGTTTGTAAACATTGATTTTCAAAAACTGCAGTCTACCCGTTTCTATTGCTCGAAAATAGCTATTCGCGTGCTGAAAATGCCACTTTTGCCACTTACCTTATGGAGTCA
>JAMOIN010001862.1:0-12313 GCA_024666655.1 Dascyllus trimaculatus
TTTTGAGACATTTTTGACATCATTCTGCGGTATGACGTTTTTGTGACATTTTTGACAACATTCCGCGGCATGACATTTTTGTGACATTTTTGACCTCATACCACGGTATGACGTTTTTGTGACATCTTTGACCCTTTTGTGAATTTTTTTACATCATCCCGCCGTATGACTTTTTTGTGACATTTTTTACCTCATTCCGCAGTATGACTTTTATGTGACATTTTTGACCTTTTTTGACATTTTTGACCTTTTTGTGACATTTTTGACATGATTCCGCGGTATGACGTTTTTGTGACATTTTAGACCTCATACCGCGGTATGACTTTTTTGTGAAATTTTTGACATTCCGCGATATGACGTTTTTGTGACATTTTTGAACTTATACCACGGTATTACGTTTTTGTGATATTCTTGACTTCATCCCGCAGTATATCGTTTTTTTGACATTTTTGACCTCATACCGGGGAGTGACGATTTTGAGACATTTATGACATTTTTGTGACATTTTTGACAACATTCCGCGGTATGACGTTTTTGTGACATTTTTGACCTCAGACTGCGGTATGACCTTTTTTGCGACATTTTTGACCTCATTCCGCGGAATGACGTATTTTTGACATTTTTGACCTCATACCGCGGTATGAAATTTTTGTGACATTTTTGACCTCAGACCGCGGTATGACGTTTTTGTGAAATTTTTGACCTCATCCCGCGGTATGACCTTTTTCTGAGATTTTTGACTTCATACCGCGTTATTTCGTTTTTGAGACAGTTTTGACCTTTTTGTGCAAGTTTTGACATCATTCCGCGGTATGACCTTTTTTTAACATTTTTGACCTTTTTGTGACATTTTTGAAATCATTCCGCAGAATGACGTTTATGTGACATTTTTGACCTCATACCGCGGTATAACGTTTTTGTGAAGTTTCTGACCTCATACCGCGGTGTGACATTTTTGAGACATTTTTGACCTTTTTGTGACATTTTTGACATCATCCCGCGGTATGACGTTTTTGAGACATTTTTGACATCATAGTGCGGAATGAAATTTTTGTGACATTTTTGACATCATCCCGCGGAATGACGTTTTTGAGACATTTTTGACATCATACTGCGGTATGACGTTTTTGTGACATTTTTGACAACATTCCGCGGCATGACATTTTTGTGACATTTTTGACCTCACACCGCGGTATGACGTTTTTGTGACATTTTTGACCTTTTTGTGACATTTTTGACCTCAAACCGTGGTATGAAGTCTTTGTGAAATTTTTGACATCCAGCCGTATGACGTTTTTGCGACATTTCTGACCTCATCCCGCGGTATGACGTTTTTCTGACATTTTTGACCTCATACCGCGGTATGAAATTTTTGAGACATTTTTGACCTTTTTATGACATTTTTGATATGATCCCGCGGTATGACGTTTTTGTGAAATTTTTGACCTCATACCGCGGAATGAAATTTTTGTGACATTTTTGAAATCATTCCGCAGAATGACGTTTATGTGACATTTTTGACCTCATCCCGCGGAATCACGTTTTTGAGACATTTTTGACCTTTTTGTGACTTTTTTGACATCGTCCCGTGGTGTGACCTTTTTGTGACTTTTTTGACATCGTCCCGTGGTGTGACGTTTTTGTGTCATTTTTGACCTCATACCGCGGTTTGACGTTTTTGAGACATTTTTGATCTTTTTATGACATTTTTGACATGATCCCGCGGTATGACGTTTTTGTGACATTTTTGACCTTTTTGTGACCTTTTTGACCTCATACCGCAGTATAACGTTTTTGTGAAATTTCTGACCTCATCCCGCGGTATGACGTTTTTGTGACATTTTTGACCTCATACTGCGGTATGACGTTTTTGTGAAATTTTTGACATCTTCCCGCCGTATTACGTTTTTGTGACATTTTTGACCTCATCCCTCGGAATGACCTTTTTTTTTAGCATTTTTGACGTTTTTGTGACATTTTTGAAATCATTCCGCAGAATGACGTTTATGTGACATTTTTGACCTCATACCGCGGTAAAACGTTTTTGTGAAGTTTTTGACCTCATACCGCGGTGTGACATTTTTGAGACATTTTTGACCTTTTTGTGACATTTTTGACATCATCCCGCGGTATTACGTTTTTGAGACATTTTTGACATCATAGTGCGGAATGAAATTTTTGTGACATTTTTGACATCATCCCGCGGAATGACGTTTTTGAGACATTTTTGACATCATACTGCGGTATGACGTTTTTGTGACATTTTTGACAACATTCCGCGGCATGACATTTTTGTGACATTTTTGACCTTACACCGCGGTATGAAGTCTTTGTGACATTTTTGACATCCAGCCGTATGACGTTTTTGCGACATTTTTGACCTCATACCGCGGTATGACGTTTTTGTGACTTTTGTGACGTTTTTGACCTCATACCGCGGTATGACGTTTTTGTGACATCTTTGACCTTTTTGTGAATTTTTTTACATCATCCCGCCGTATGACTTTTTTGTGACATTTTTGACCTCATCCCGCGGTATGACGTTTTTGTGACATTTTTGACCTCATCCCGCGGAATCACGTTTTTGAGACATTTTTGACCTTTTTGTGACTTTTTTGACATCGTCCCGTGGTGTGACCTTTTTGTGACTTTTTTGACATCGTCCCGTGGTGTGACGTTTTTGTGTCATTTTTGACATCATACCGCGGTATGACGTTTTTGTGATATTTTTGACTTCATACCGTGGTATGACTTTTTTGTGACATTTTTGACATCATGCCGCGGAATGACTTTTTGGTGAAATTTTTGACATCATCCCGCGGTATGACGTTTTTGTGAAATTTTTGACATCTTCCCGCCGTATTACGTTTTTGTGACATTTTTGACCTCATCCCGCGGTATGACGTTTTTGCGACATTTTTGACTTCATACCGCGGTATGACGTTTTTGTGACTTTTGTGACGTTTTTGACCTCATACCGCGGTATTATGTTTTTGTGACATTTTTGACCTCATACCACGGTATGACGTTTTTGTGACATTTTTGACCTCATTCCGCGGTATGACTTTTATGTGACATTTTTGACCTTTTTTGACATTTTTGACCTTTTTGTGACGTTTTTGACATGATTCCGCAGAATGACGTTTTTGTGATATTTTTGACCTCATACCGCGGTATGACGTTTTTGTGACATTTTTGACCTTTTTGTGACATTTTTGACATGATTCCGCGGTATGACGTTTTTGTGACATTTTAGACCTCATACCGCGGTATGACTTTTTTGTGAAATTTTTGACATTCTGCGATATGACGTTTTTGTGACATTTTTGACCTTATACCGCGGTATTACGTTTTTGTGATATTCTTGACTTCATCCCGCAGTATATCGTTTTTGTGACATTTTTGACCTCATACCGGGGAGTGACGATTTTGAGACATTTTTGACCTTTTTGTGACATTTTTGACGACATTCCGCGGTATGACGTTTTAGTGACATTCTTGACATCATTCCGCGGTATGACGTTTTTGAGACATTTTTGATCTTTTTATGACATTTTTGACATGATCCTGCCGTGTGACGTTTTTGTGACATTTTTGATCTTTTTGTGACATTTTTGACATCATCCCGCCGAATGACGTCTTTGAGGCATTATTGACCTTATCCCGCGGTAGGATGTTTTTGTGACATTGACTTTTTTGTGACATTTTTGACCTCATACTGCGGTATAACGTTTTTCTGACATTTTTGACCTTTTTGTGACATTTTTGACATCATCCCGTGGTGTGACGTTTTTGAGGCATTTTTAACCTCACTCCGCGGTATGACGTTTTTGTGACATTTTTGACCTCATCCCGCGGTATGACGTTTTTGTGACATTATTGACATCATTCCGCGGTTTGACGTTTTTGAGACATTTTTGATCTTTTTATGACATTTTTGACATGATCCCGCGGTATGACGTTTTTGTGACATTTTTGACCTTTTTGTGACCTTTTTGACCTCATACCGCAGTATAGCGTTTTTGTGAAATTTCTGACCTCATCCCGCGGTATGACGTTTTTGTGACATTTTTGACCTCATACCGCGGTATGACGTTTTTGTGAAATTTTTGACATCTTCCCGCCGTATTACATTTTTGTGACATTTTTGACCTCATCCCGCGGTATGACGTTTTTGCGACATTTTTGACTTCATACCGCGGTATGACGTTTTTGTGACTTTTGTGACGTTTTTGACATCATACCGCGGTATTATGTTTTTGTGACATTTTTGACCTCATACCACGGTATGACGTTTTTGTGACATTTTTGACCTCATTCCGCGGTATGACTTTTATGTGACATTTTTGACCTTTTTTTGACATTTTTGACCTTTTTGTGACGTTTTTGACATGATTCCGCAGAATGACGTTTTTGTGATATTTTTGACCTCATACCGCGGTATGACGTTTTTGTGACATTTTTGACCTTTTTGTGAAATTTTTGACATGATTCCGCGGTATGACGTTTTTGTGACATTTTAGACCTCATTCCGCGGTATGACTTTTTTGTGAAATTTTTGACATTCCGCGATATGACGTTTTTGTGACATTTTTGACCTTATACCGCGGTATTACGTTTTTGTGATATTCTTGACTTCATCCCGCAGTATATCGTTTTTGTGACATTTTTGACCTCATACCGGGGAGTGACGATTTTGAGACATTTTTGACCTTTTTGTGACATTTTTGACGACATTCCGCGGTATGACGTTTTTGTGACATTCTTGACATCATTCCGCGGTATGACGTTTTTGAGACATTTTTGATCTTTTTATGACATTTTTGACATGATCCTGCCGTGTGACGTTTTTGTGACATTTTTGATCTTTTTGTGACATTTTTGACATCATCCCGCCGAATGACGTCTTTGAGGCATTATTGACCTTATCCCGCGGTAGGATGTTTTTGTGACATTGACTTTTTTGTGACATTTTTTACCTCATACTGCGGTATAACGTTTTTCTGACATTTTTGACCTTTTTGTGACATTTTTGACATCATCCCGTGGTGTGACGTTTTTGAGGCATTTTTAACCTCACTCCGCGGTATGACGTTTTTGTGACATTTTTGACCTCATCCCGCGGTATGACGTTTTTGTGACATTTTTGACATCATTCCGCGGTTTGACGTTTTTGAGACATTTTTGATCTTTTTATGACATTTTTGACATGATCCCGCGGTATGACGTTTTTGTGACATTTTTGACGTTTTTGTGACCTTTTTGACCTCATACCGCAGTATAACGTTTTTGTGAAATTTCTGACCTCATCCCGCGGTATGACGTTTTTGTGACATTTTTGACCTCATACCGCGGTATGACGTTTTTGTGACATTTTTTACCTCATACCGCGGAATGAAATTTTTGTGACATTTTTGACCTCATCCCGCGGAATGACGTTTTTGTGACATTTTTGACCTCATCTGACGTTTTTGTGACTTTTTTGACCTCATCCCGCGGAATGACGTTTTCGTTACATTTTTGACCTCAAACCGCGGTATGACCTTTTTTGCGACATTCTTGACCTCATTCCGCGGAATGACGTTTTTTTGACATTTTTGACCTCATACCGCGGTATGAAATTTTTGTGACATTTTTGACCTCAGACCGCGGTATGACGTTTTTGTGAAATTTTTGACCTCATACCGCGGTATGACCTTTTTCTGAGATTTTTGACCTCATACCGCATTATTTCGTTTTTGAGACAGTTTTGACCTTTTTGTGCAAGTTTTGACATCATTCCGCGGTATGACCTTTTTTTTTAGCATTTTTGACCTTTTTGTGACATTTTTGAAATCATTCCGCAGAATGACGTTTATGTGACATTTTTGACCTCAAACCGGGGAGTGACGATTTTGAGACATTTTTGACCTTTTTGTGACATTTTTGACGACATTCCGCGGTATGACGTTTTTGTGACATTCTTGACATCATCCTGCCGTGTGACGTTTTTGTGACATTTTTGATCTTTTTGTGACATTTTTGACATCATCCCGCCGAATGACGTCTTTGAGGCATTATTGACCTTATCCCGCGGTAGGATGTTTTTGTGACATTTTTGACTTTTTTGTGACATTTTTGACCTCATACTGCGGTATAACGTTTTTCTGACATTTTTGACCTTTTTGTGACATTTTTGACATCATCCCGTGGTGTGACGTTTTTGAGGCATTTTTAACCTCACTCCGCGTTATGACGTTGTTGAGACATTTTTGATCTTTTTATGACATTTTTGACATGATCCCGCGGTATGACGTTTTTGTGACATTTTTGACCTTTTTGTGACCTTTTTGACCTCATACCGCAGTGTAACGTTTTTGTGAAATTTCTGACCTCATCCCGCGGTATGACGTTTTTCTGACATTTTTGACCTCATACCGCGGTATGAAATTTTTGAGACATTTTTGAACTTTTTATGAGATTTTTGACATGATCCCACGGTATGACGTTTTTGTGACATTTTTGACCTCATACCGCGGTATGACGTTTTTGTGACATTTTTTACCTCATACCGCGGAATGAAATTTTTGTGACATTTTTGACCTCATACCGGGGAGTGACGATTTTGAGACATTTTTGACCTTTTTGTGACATTTTTGACGACATTCCGCGGTATGACGTTTTTGTGACATTTTTGACCTCATCCCGCGGAATGACGTTTTTGTGACATTTTTGACCTCATCTGACGTTTTTGTGACTTTTTTGACCTCATCCCGCGGAATGACGTTTTCGTTACATTTTTGACCTCAAACCGCGGTATGACGTTTTTGTGACATTTTTGACCTTATATCACGGTATGACGTTTTTGTGACATTTTTGATCTCATCCCGCGATATGACGTTTTTGTGACATTTTTGACCTCATCCCGCGATATTTTTTTGTGACATTTTTGACCTCATCCCACGGTATGACGTTTTTGTGACATTTTTTACCTCATCCCGCGATCTGACGTTTTTGCGACATTTTTGACCTTTTTGTGCAAGTTTTGACATCATTCCGCGGTATGACGTTTTTGTGACATTTTTGACCTTTTTGTGACATTTTTGACATCATTCCGCAGTATGACGTTTTTGTGAAATGTTTGACCTTTTTGTGACATTTTTGAGATCATACTGTGGTATGAAATTTTTGTGACATTTTTTACATCATCCCGCGGTATGACATTTTTGTGACATTTTTGACATCATTCCGCGGTATGACATTTTTGTGACATTTTTGACCTCAGACTGCGGTATGACCTTTTTTGCGACATTTTTGACCTCATTCCGCGGAATGACGTTTCTTTGACATTTTTGACCTCATACCAGGGTATGAAAATTTTGTGACATTTTTGACCTCAGACCGCGGTATGACGTTTTTGTGAAATTTTTGACCTCATACCGCGGTATGACCTTTTTCTGAGATTTTTGACCTCATACCGCGTTATTTCGTTTTTGAGACAGTTTTGACCTTTTTGTGCAAGTTTTGAAATCATTCCGCGGTATGACCTTTTTTTTAGCATTTTTGACCTTTTTGTGACATTTTTGAAATCATTCCGCAGAATGACGTTTATGTGACATTTTTGACCTCATACCGCGGTATAACGTTTTTGTGACATTTTTGACCTCATACCGCGGTGTGACATTTTTGAGACATTTTTGACCTTTTTGTGACATTTTTTACATCATCCCGCGGAATGACATTTCTGTGACATTTTTGACAACATTCCGCGGTATGACTTTTTTGTGACATTTTTGACCTTATACCGCGGTATTACGTTTTTGTGATATTTTTGACTTCATCCCGCAGTATATCGTTTTTGTGACATTTTTGACCTCATACCGCGGAGTGACGATTTTGAGACATTTTTGACCTTTTTGTGACATTTTTGACGACATTCCGCGGTATGACGTTTTTCTGACATTCTTGACCTTTTTGTAACATTTTTGACATCATCCCGTGGTGTGATGTTTTCGAGGAATTTTAAACCGCACTCCGCGGTATGACGTTTTTGTGATATTTTTGACCTCATCCCGCGGTATGACGTTTTTGTGACATTTTTGACATCATTCCGCGGTATGACGTTTTTGAGACATTTTTGATCTTTTTATGACATTTTTTACATGATCCCGCGGTATCACGTTTTTGTGACATTTTTGACCTTTTTGTGACATTTTTGACTCATACCGCGGTATAACGTTTTTGTGAAATTTCTGACCTCATCTCGCGGTATGACCTTTTTCTGACATTTTTGACCTCATACCGCGGTATGAAATTTTTGAGACATTTTTGACCTTTTTATGACATTTTTGACATGATCCCGCGGTATGACGTTTTTCTGACATTTTTGACCTCATACCGCGGTATGACATTTTTGTGAAATTTTTGACCTCATACCGCGGAATGAAATTTTTGTGACATTTTTGACCTCATCCCGCGGAATGACGTTTTTGTGACATTTTTGACCTCATCTGACGTTTTGGTGACTTTTTTGACCTCATCCCGCGGAATGACGTTTTCGTTACATTTTTGACCTCAAACCGCGGTATGACGTTTTTGTGACATTTTTGACCTTATATCACGGTATGGCGTTTTTGTGACATTTTTGACCTCATCCCGCGATATGACGTTTTTGTGACATTTTTGACCTCATCCCGCGATATGTTTTTGTGACATTTTTGACCTCATCCCACGGTATGACGTTTTTGTGACATTTTTTACCTCATCCCGCGATCTGACGTTTTTGCGACATTTTTGACCTTTTTGTGCAAGTTTTGACATCATTCCGCGGTATGACGTTTTTATGAAATTTTTGACCTTTTTGTGACATTTTGAGATCATACTGTCGTATGAAATTTTTGTGACATTTTTGACATCCCGCGGTATGACATTTTTGTGAAATTTTTGACCTCATACCGCGGAATGAAATTTTTGTGACATTTTTGACCTCATCCCGCGGTATGACGTTTTTGTGACATTTTTGACCTCAGACTGCGGTATGACCTTTTTTGCGACATTTTTGACCTCATTCCGCGGAATGACGTTTTTTTGACATTTTTGACCTCATACCGCGGTATGAAATTTTTGTGACATTTTTGACCTCATACCGCGTTATTTCGTTTTTGAGACAGTTTTGACCTTTTTGTGCAAGTTTTGACATCATTCCGCGGTATGACCTTTTTTTTTAGCATTTTTGACCTTGTTGTGACATTTTTGAAATCATTCCGCAGATTGACGTTTATGTGACATTTTTGACCTCATACAGCGGTATAGCCTTTTTGTGACATTTTTGACCTCATACCGCAGTGTGACATTTTTGAGACATTTATGACATTTTTGTGACATTTTTGACAACATTCCGCGGTATGACGTTTTTGTGACATTTTTGACCTCAGACTGCGGTATGACCTTTTTTGCGACATTTTTGACCTCATTCCGCGGAATGACGTTTTTTTGACATTTTTGACCTCAGACCGCGGTATGACGTTTTTGTGACATTTTTGACCTCAGACTGCGGTATGACGTTTTTGTGAAATTTTTGACCTCATCCTGCGGTATGACCTTTTTCTGAGATTTTTGACTTCATACCGCGTTATTTCGTTTTTGAGACAGTTTTGACCTTTTTGTGCAAGTTTTGACATCATTCCGCGGTATGACCTTTTTTTAACATTTTTGACCTTTTTGTGACATTTTTGAAATCATTCCGCAGAATGACGTTTTTGTGACATTTTTGACCTCATACCGCGGTGTGACATTTATGAGACATTTTTGATCTTTTTATGACATTTTTGACATGATCCCGCGGTATGACGTTTTTGTGACATTTTTGACCTCATACCACAGTATGACGTTTTTGTGACATTTTTGACCTCATACCGCAGAAGGAAATTTTTGTGACATTTTTGACAACATTCCGCGGCATGACATTTTTGTGACATTTTTGACCTCACACCGCGGTATGACGTCTTTATGACATTTTTGACCTTTTTGTGACATTTTTGACCTCAAACCGTGGTATGAAGTCTTTGTGAAATTTTTGACATCCAGCCGTATGACGTTTTTGCGACATTTCTGACCTCATCCCGCGGTATGACGTTTTTCTGACATTTTTGACCTCATACCGCGGTATGAAATTTTTGAGACATTTTTGACCTTTTTATGACATTTTTGATATGATCCCGCGGTATGACGTTTTTGTGACATTTTTGACCTCATACCGCGGAATGAAATTTTTGTGACATTTTTGACCTCATCCCGCGGTATGACGTTTTTGTGACATTTTTGACCTTTTTGTGCAATTTTTGACATCATTCCGCGGTATGACGTTTTTGTGACATTCTCGACATCATTCCGCGGTATGACGTTTGTGTGACATTTTTGACATGATACCGTGGTATGACGTTTTTGTGACATCTTTGACCTCATACCACGGTATAACGTTTTTGTGACATTGTTGACCTCATCCAGCGGTATGACGTTTTTGTGACATATTTTATCTCATACCGCGGTATGACGTTTTTGTGACATTTTTGACCTCATACCGCTGTATGACTATTAAGAGACATTTTTGACCTTTTTGTTACCTTTTTGACATATTTTTGACCTTTCAGTGACATTTTTTACCTCATACCGCGGTATGACGTTTTTGTAACATTTTTGACCTCATACCGCGGTATGAAATTTTTGTGACATTTTTGACATCATCCCGCGGTATGACGTTTTTGTGACATTTTTGACAACATTCCGCGTCATGACGTTTTTGTGACATTTTTGACCTCACACCGCGGTATGAGTTTTTTGTTACATTTTTGACCATTTTGTGACATTTTTGACCTCATACCGTGGAATGAAGTTTTTGTGACATTTTTGACATCATCCCGCCAAATGACGTTTTTGCGACATTTTTGACGTCATACCGCGGTTTGATGTTTTTGTGACATTTTGACCTCATCCCGCGGTATGAAATTTTTGTGACATTTTTGACATCATCCCGCAGTATGATGTTTTTGTGACATTTTTGACAACATTCCGCGGCATGACGTTTTTGTGACATTTTTGACATCATTCTGCGGTATGACGTTTTTGAGAAATTTTTTATCTTTTTATGACATTTTTGACATGATCCCGCGCAATGACGTTTTTGTCACATTTTTGAACTCTAACCGCGGTATGACGTTTTTGTGACATTTTTGACCTCATCCCGCGGGAAGACTTTTTTGTGAAATTTTTGACATCATTCCACGGTATGACTTTTATGACAATTTTGACCTTTTTGTTACATTTTTGACCTTTTTGTGACGTTTTTGACCTTATACCGCGGTATGACGTTTTTGTTACATTTTTGACTTCATACCGCTTTATGACTTTTTTGTGACATTTTTGACCTTTTTGGAACATTTTTGACCTCATCCCGCTGTATGATGTATTTGTGACGTTTTTGACCTCATACCGCGGTATGTTTTTTTCACATTTTTGACCTCATACCGCAGTATGACGTTTTTGTGACATTTTGACCTCATCCCGTGATATGACGTTTTTGTGACATTTTTTACTTCATCCCGCGGTACGACGTTTTTGTGACATTTTTGACATCATTCTGCGGTATGACGTTTTTGAGACATTTTTGATCTTTTTATAACATTTTTGACATGATCCCGCGGTATGACGTTTTTGTGACATTTTTGACCTCTAACCGCGGTATGACGTTTTTGTGACATTTTTGACCTCATCCCGCGGAATAACGTTTTTGTGACATTTTTAACATCATTCCGTGGTATGACGTTTTTGTGACTTTTGTGACGTTTTTCACCTCATACCGCGTTATGACGTTTTTGTGACATTTTTGACCTCATCCCGTGATATGACGTTTTTCGACATTTTTGACCTTTTTGTGCAATTTTTGACCTCATACCGCTGCATGACGTTTTTGTGACTTTTGTGACATTTTTGACCTCATCCCGCGGTATGACGTTTGTGACAATTTTGACCTCATACCGCGGTTTGACGTTTTTGTGAAATTTTTGACCTCATACCGTGGTTTGATGTTTTTGAGACGTGTTTGACCTTTTTGTGACATTTTTGACATCATCCCGCGGTATGACGATTTTGTGACATTTTTGACATACTGCGGTATGACATTTTTGTGACATTTTTGACATCATCCCACGGTATGACTTTTTTGTGACATTTTTGACATCATACTGCGGTATGAAATTTTTATGACATTTTTGACATCATCCCGCGTCATGACTCTTTTGTGACATTTTTGATCTTTTTGTGACATTTTTGACCTCAT
>JAMOIN010001013.1:0-12310 GCA_024666655.1 Dascyllus trimaculatus
AGCCCAGCACAAGGGGCTCCCCAGCAGAGCACACGGGGGCCCCCAGCACCACAGCCCGCCTGGCTCTCATTTAGAGCCTGTTCAAACCACTCCCCAGCAGAGCTTGTCCACATGGCTCCCCAGCAGCACAGCCCAGCACACCGGGCTCCCAAGCCCAGCACACATGGGCCCCCACCCAGCACCAGAGCCCGCCTGGCTCTCCAGCAGAGCATTTTCAAACCGCTCCCCAGCAGAGCCTGTCCACACGGCTCCCCAGCAGCACAGCCCAGCACAACGGGCTCCCCAGCCCAGCTCACTGGGCTCCTATGCACAACACAAGGGGGCCCCCAGCACCACAGCCCACCTGGCGCTCCATCAGAGCCTGTTCACACCGCTCCCCAGCAGAGCCTTTCCACACTGCTCCCCAGCACCACAGCCCAGCACACCGGGCTCCCCAGCCCTGCTCACCGGGCTCCCCAGCACAGCACACGGGGGCCCCCAGCACAGCTCACCGGGCTCCCCAGCACAGCACACGTGGCCCCCCAGCACCACAGCCCGCCTGGCTGTCCAGCAGAGCCTGTTAAACCCTCTCCCCAACAGAGCCTGTCCACACGGCTTCCCAGCACCACAGCCCAGCACACTGGGCTCCGAAGCCCAGCTCACTGGGCTCCCGAGCACAGCACACGGGGGCCCCCAGCACCACAGCCCGGTTGGCTTTCCATCAGATCCTTTTCACACCGCTCCCCGGCAGTGCCTGTCCACACGGCTCCCCAAAAGCACAGCCCAGCTCACCGGGCTCCCCAGCCCAGCTCACCAGGGTCCCCAGCACAGAACACGGGGCCCCCCGGCACCACAGCCCGCCTGGCTCTCCAGCAGAGCCTGTTCAAACCACCCCCCAGAAGAGCCTGTCCACACAGCTCCCCAGCACCACAGCCCAGCACGCCGTACTCCCCAGCCCAGCTCACAATGGCCCCAAGCACAGAGCACGGGGGCCCCCAGCAGAGCCTGTCTACACGGCTCCCCAGCACCACAGCCCAGCACACCGGGCTCCCCAGCCCAGCTCACCGGGCTCCCCAGCACAGCACACGGGGCCCCCCAGCACCACAGCCCGCCTGGCTCTCTAGCAGAGCCGGTTCAAACCAGTCCCAAGCAGAGCCGGCCCACACGGCTCCCCAGCAGCACAGCCCAGCAATCTGGCCTCCCCAGCCCAGCTCACCGGGCTCCCCAGCACAGCCCACGGGGCCCCCCAGCACCACAGCCCACATGGCTCTCCATCAGAGCCTGTTCAAACCGCTCCCCATCAGAGCCTGTCTACACGGCTCCCCAGCAGCACAGCCCAGCACACCGGGCTCCCCAGCACAGCACACGGGGGCCCAAAGCACCGCAGCCCGCCTGCCTGTCCAGAAGAGCCTGTTCAGACGGCTCTCCATCAGAGCCTGTTCACACCGCTCCGCAGCAGAGCATATCTACACGGCTCCCCAGCACCACAGCCCAGCACACCGGGCTCCCCAGCAAAGCACACCGGGCCCCCCAGCACCAATGCCCGCCTGGCTCCCCAGCAAAGCCTGTCCACACGGCTCCCCAGCAGCACAGCCCAGCACACCGGGATCCCCAGCACAGCACACTGGGGCCCCCAACACCACAGCCCGCCTGGCTCTCAATCAGAGCCTCTTCACACCGCTCCCCAGCAGAGCCTGTCTACACGGCTCCCCAGCACCACAGCCCGCCTGGCTCTCATTTAGAGCCTGTTCAAACCACTCCCCAGCAGAGCTTGTCCACATGGCTCCCCAGCAGCACAGCCCAGCACACCGGGCTCCCCAGCCCAGCACACATGGGCCCCCACCCAGCACCAGAGCCCGCCTGGCTCTCCAGCAGAGCATTTTCAAACCGCTCCCCAGCAGAGCCTGTCCACACGGCTCCCCAGCAGCACAGCCCAGCACACCGCAGCACAGCCCGCCTGGCTCTCCAGCAGAGCCTGTTCACACTGCTCCCCAGCACAGCCTGTCCACGCGGCTCACCAGCAGCACAGCCCAGCACACCGGGTTCCCCTGCACAGAACACGGGGCCCCACAGCACCACAGCCCGCCTGGCTCTCCAGCAGCCTGTTCAAACCACTCGCCAGCAGAGCCTTTCCACACAGCTCCCCAGCAGCAGAGCCCAGAACACCGGTCACCACAGCCCACCTAACCGGGCCCCCCAGCACAGCACACGGGGGCCCCCACCATCACAGCCCGCCTTGCTCTCCATCAGAGCCTGTTCACACCGCTCCCCAGCAGAGCCTGTCCACACGGCTCACCAGCACCACAGCCCAGCACACCGGCCTCCCCAGCACAGCACACGGGGGCCCCCAGTACAGCTCACCGGGCTCCCCAGCACAGCACACGGGGCCCCCCAGCACCACAGCCCCCCTGGCTTTCCATCAGAACCTTTTCACAACGCTCCCCAGTAGAGCCTGTCCACACGGCTCCCCAGCACCACAGTCCAGCACACCGGGCTCTCCAGCCCAGCTCACCGGGCTCCCCAGCACATCACACGGGGGCACCCAGCACCACAGCCCGCCTGGCTCTCCGGCAGAGCCTGTTCAAACCACTCCCCAGCAGAGCCTGTCCACAAAGCTCCCCTGCAGAGCCCGTCTACACGGCTGCCCAGCAGCACAGCCCAGCACACCGCAGCAAAGCCCGCCTGGCTCTCCAGCAGAGCCTGTTCACACCCCTCCCCAGAAGCACAGAACAGCACACCGGGTTCCCCAGCAAAGCACACGGGGGCCCCCAGCACCACGGCCCACCTGGCTATGCAGCAGAGCCTGTTCAAACCACTCCCCAGCAGAGCCTGTCCACACGGCCCCCCAGCACCACAGCCCGCCTGGCTCTCCATCAGAGCCTGTTGACACCGCTCCCCAGCAGATGCTGTCCACACGGCACTCCAGCAGCTCAGCCCAGCACACAGGGGTCCGCAGCCCAGCTCACCGGGCATCTGAGCACAGCACACGGGGCCACCCAGCGCCACAGCCCGCCTGGCTCTCCATCAGAGCCTGTTCACACCGCTCAACAGCACAGCCTGTCTACACGGCTCCCCATCACCACAACCAAGCACACAGGGATCCCCTTCCCAGCTCACCGGGCTCCTGAGCACAGCTCACGGGGCCCCCAGCACCACAGCCCGCCTGGCTCTCCATCAGAGCCTGTTCAAACCACTCGCCTGCAGAGCCTGTCCACACGGCTCCCCAGCAGAGCCAGTCCACACGGCTCCCCAGCACCACAGCCCAGCATACCGGGCTCCACATCCCTGCTCAACGGGCTCCGCAGCACAGCACACGGGGCCCCCCAGCACCACAGCCCGAATGGCTCCCCAGCACCACAGCCCAGCACACCGGGCTCCCCAGCACAACACACGGGGCCCCCCAGCACAGCACACGGGGCTTCCCAGCACCACAGCCCGCCTGGCTCTCCATCAGAGCCTCTTCACACCGCTCACCAGCAGAGCCTGTTTACTCCGAACCCCAGCAGAGCCTGTCTACACGGCTCCCAGCACCACAGCCCAGCACACCGGGCTCCCCAGCCCAGCTCACCGGGCTCCCCAGCACAGAACACGGGGCCCCCCAGCACCACAGCCAGCCTGGCTCCCCAGCAGAGCCTGTTCAAACCACTCCCCAGCAGTCCCTGTCCACACGGCTCCCCAGCTGCACCGCCTAGCACAGCGGGCTTCCCGGCCAAGCTCAACGGGCTCCCCAGCACAGCACACGGGACAACCCAGCACCAAAGCCCGCCTGGCTCTCCATCATAGCCTGTTCACACCGCTCCCCAGCTGAGCCTGTCTACACGGCTCCCCAGCACCACAGCCCAGGACACCGGGATCCCCAGCCCAGCTCACCGGGCTCCCCAGCACAGCACACGGGGGCCCCCAGCACCACAGCCAGCCTGGCTCTCCATCAGAGCCTCTTCACACCGCTCACCAGCAGAGCCTTTCCACACGGCTCCCCAGCACCACAGCCCAGCACACCGGGCTCCCCAGCCCTGCTCACCGGGCTCCGTAGCAGAGCACATGGGGGCCCCCAGCACCACAGCCCGCCTGGCTCTCCAGCAGAGACTCTTCACACCGCTCCCCAGCAGAGCCTGTCTACACGGTTCCCCAGCACCACAGCCCAGCATACCGGGCTCCCCAGCACAGCTCACCGGGCCCCCCAGCACAGCACACGGGGGCACCCAGCGCCACAGCCCGCCTGGCACTCCATCAGAGCCTGTTCAAACCACTCCCCAGCAGAGCCTGTCCACACGGCTCCCAAGCACCACAGCCCAGCACACCGGGCTAGCCAGCCCAGCTCAACGGGCTCCCCAGCATAGCACACGGGGGCCCCCAGCAACGCACACGGGGCCCCCCAGCACCAAAGCCCGCCTGACTCTCCAGCAGAGCCTGTTCAAACGACTCGCCAGCAGAGCCTGTCTACACAGCTACCCAGCACCACAGCCCAGCTCACCGGGCTCCTCTGCCCAGCTCAGCGGGCTCCCCAGCACAGCACACGGGGCCCCCCAGCACCACAGCCCGCCTGGCTCTCCAGCAGAGCCTGTTCAAACCACTCCCGAGCAGAGCCTGTCCACACGGCTCTCCAGCACCACAGCCCAGCACACCGGGCTCCCCAGCAAAGCTCACCGGGCTCCACAGCACAGCGCACCGGGCCCCCCAGCACCAATCCCCGCCTGGCTCTCTAGCAGAGCCTGTCCACACGGCTCCCCAGCAGCACAGCCCAGCACACCGCAGCACAGCCCGCCTGGCTCTCCAGCAGAGCCTGTTCACACCGCTCCCCAGCACAGCCTGTCCACGCGGCTCACCAGCAGCACAGCCCAGCACACCGGGTTCCCCTGCACAGAACACGGGGCCCCACAGCACCACAGCCCGCCTGGCTCTCCAGCAGCCTGTTCAAACCACTCGCCAGCAGAGCCTTTCCACACAGCTCCCCAGCAGCAGAGCCCAGAACACCGGTCACCACAGCCCACCTAACCGGGCCCCCCAGCACAGCACACGGGGGCCCCCACCATCACAGCCCGCCTTGCTCTCCATCAGAGCCTGTTCACACCGCTCCCCAGCAGAGCCTGTCCACACGGCTCACCAGCACCACAGCCCAGCACACCGGCCTCCCCAGCACAGCACACGGGGGCCCCCAGTACAGCTCACCGGGCTCCCCAGCACAGCACACGGGGCCCCCCAGCACCACAGCCCCCCTGGCTTTCCATCAGAACCTTTTCACAACGCTCCCCAGTAGAGCCTGTCCACACGGCTCCCCAGCACCACAGTCCAGCACACCGGGCTCTCCAGCCCAGCTCACCGGGCTCCCCAGCACATCACACGGGGGCACCCAGCACCACAGCCCGCCTGGCTCTCCGGCAGAGCCTGTTCAAACCACTCCCAAGAAGAGCCTGTCCACATGGCTCCCCAGCACCACAGCCCAGCACACCGGGCTCCCCAGGCCAGCTCAACGGGCTCCTCAGCACAGAACAAGGGGCCCCCCAGCACCACAGCCCGCGTGGCTCTCCATCAGAGCCTGTCCACACCACTCCTCAGCAGAGCCTGTCCACACGGCTCCCCAGCACCACAGCCCTGCACACCGGGCTCCCCAGCCCAGCTCACCTGGCTCCCCATCACAGCACACCGGGGCCCCCAGCACCACAGCCCGCCTGGCTCTCCATCAGAGCCTGTTCACACCGCTCCCCAGCAGAGCCTGTCCACACGGCTCCCCAGCACCACAGCCCAGCACACCGGGCTCCCCAGCCCAGCTCACCGGGCTCCCGAGCACGGCACACGGCGCCCCCCAGCACCACAGCCCGCCTTGCTGTCATGCAGATCCTTTTCAAACCACTCCCCAGCAATGCCTTTCCACACGGCTCCCCAGCAGCACAGCCCAGCATACACGGCTCCCCAGCCCAGCTCAACGGGCTCCCCAGCACAGCACACGGGGCCCCCCAGCACCACAGCCCGCCTGGCTCTCCATCGAGCCTTTTCAAACCAATCCCCACCAGAGCCTGTCCACACGGCTACCCAGCACAGCAGCCTAGCACACCGGGCTCCCCAGCACAGCTCAACAGGGTACCCAGCACAGCACACGGGGCCCACCAGCACCACAGCCTTCCTGGCTCTCCATCAGTGCCTGTTCACACCGCTCCGCAGCAGAGCCTGTCCACACGGCTCCCCAGCACCACAGCCCAGCACACCGGGCTCCCCACCCCAGCTCACCGGGCTTCCCAGCACAGTACACGGGGGCCCCCAGCACCACAGCCCGCCTTGCTCTCCAGCAGAGCCTATTCAAACCAATCCCCACCAGAGCCTGTCCACACGGCTCCCCAGCACATCAGCCTAGCACACCGGGCTCCCCAGCACAGCTCAACGGGATCACCAGCACAGCACCCGGGGCCCACCAGCACCAGAGCCTGCCTGGCTCTCAATCAGAGCTTGTTCACACCACTCCGCAGAACAGCCGGTCTACACGGCTCCCCAGCACCACAGCCCAGAACACCGGGCTCCCCAGCCCAGCTCACTAGGCTCCTGAGTACAGCACACGGGAGCCCCAAGCACCACAGCCCGGCTGGCTCTCCATCAGAGCCTGTTCACACCGCTCAACAGCACAGCCTTTCTACACGGCTCCCAATCACCAAAGCCCAGCACACAGGGATCCCCAGCCCAGCTCACCGGGCTCCTGAGCACAGCTCACGGGGGCCCCCAGCACCACAGCCCGCCTGGCTCTCCATCAGAGCCTGTTCAAACCACTCCCCAGCAGAGCGATTCCACACGCCCCCAAGTACCACAGCCCAGAACACTGGGCTCCCCAGTCCAGCTCAAAGGGTTCCCCAGCACAGCACACGGGGGCCCCCAGCACCACAGCCCGCCTGGCTCTCCATCAGAGCCTGTTCACACCGCTCCCCAGCAGAGCCTGTCCACACGGCTCCCCAGCACCACAGCCCAGCACACCGGGCACCCAATCACAGCACACGGGGCGCCCCAGCACCACATCCCGCCTGGCTCTCCAGCAGAGCCGGTTCAAACCACTCGCCAGCAGAGCCTGTCCCCACGGCTCCCCAGCAGCAGAGCCCATCACACCGGGCTCCCCGGCCCAGCCCACCGGGCTCCCCAGCACAGCACACGGGGCCCCCCAGCACAGCACACGGGGCCTCACAGCACCACAGCCCGCCTGGCTCTCCAGCAGAGCCTGTTCAAACCACTCCCCAGCAGAGCCTGTCCACACGGCTCACCAGCACCACAGCCCAGCACACCGGGCTCCTCAACCCAGCTCGCCGGGCTCCCCAGCACAACACAGGGGGGCCCCCAGCACAGCACACGGGGATTCCTTGCACAACAGCCCGCCTGGCTCTCCATCAGAGCCTGTTCAACCTCTCCCCAGAAGAGCATGTCCACACGGCTTCCCGGCACCACAGCCCAGCACACTGGGCTCCGAAGCCCAGCTCACTGTGCTCCCGATTACAGCACACGGGGGCCCCCAGCACCACAGCCCGGCTGGCTCTCCATCAGAGCCTGTTCACACCGCTCAACAGCACAGCCTGTCTACACGGCTCCCAATCACCACAGCCCAGCAAACAGGGATCCCCAGCATAGCTCACCGGGCTCCTGGGCACAGCTCACGGTGGCCCCCAGCACCACAGCCCGCCTGGCTCAGCATCAGGGCATGTTCACACCACTCCGCAGCACAGCCTGTCGACACGGCTCCCCAGCACAATAGCCCAGCACACCGGGCTCCCCAGCCCAGCTCACCGGGCTCCCCAGCAGAGCACACGGGGCCCCCCAGCACCACAGCCTGCCTGGCTCTCCAGCAGAACCTGTTCAAACCACTCCCCAGCAGAGCCTGTCTACACGGCTCCCCAGCAGCACAGCCCAGCACACCGGGCTCCTCTGCCCAGCTCACCGGGCTCCCCAGCACCACAGCCCGCCTGGCTCTCCAGCAGAGCCTGTTCACACCGCTCAGCAGCAGACGCTGTCCACACGGCTCCCCAGCAGCACAGAACAGCACACCGGGTTCCCCAGCACTGCACACGGGGGCCCCCACACCACAGCCCGCCTGGCTCTCCAGCAGAGCCTGTTCACACCGCTCAGCAGCAGACGCTGTCCACACGGCACCCCAGCAGCTCAGCCCAGCACACCGGGCTCCCGAGCCCTGCTCACCGGGCTCCGTTGCAGAGCACACGGGGGCCCCCAGCACCACAGCCCGCCTGGCTCTCCATCAGAGCCTGTTCAAACCTCTCCCCAGCAGAGACTGTCCATACGGCTCCCCAGCAGCACAGCCCTGGACACCGGTCTCCCCAGCCCAGCTAACCGGGGTTCCCAGCACAGCACACGGGGGCCTCCAGCATCACAGCCCGCCTGGCTCCCCAGCAGAGCCTGTTCAAACCACTCCCCAGCAGTCCCTGTCCTCACGGTTCCCCAGCAGCAAAGCCTTCGACAGCGGGCTCCCCAGCACAGCACACGGGGGCCACCAGCACCACAGCCAGCATGCCTCTCCATCATGGCCTGTTCAAACCACTCCCCAGCCGAGCCTGTCCACGCGGCTCCCCAGCACCACAGCCCAGCACACCGGGCTCCCCAGCCCAGCTCACCGGGCTCCCCGGCACAGCACACGGGGGCCCCCAGCACCACAGCCCGCCTGGCTCCCTAGGAGAGCCTGTCCACACGGCTCCCCAGCACCACAGCCCAGCACACCGGGTTCCCCAGCACAGCACACGGGGCCCCCCAGCACCACAGCCCACCTTGCTGTCCGTCAGAGCCTGTTCACACCGCTCCCCAGCAGAGCCTGTCTACACGGTTCCCCAGCACCACAGCCCAGATCACCGGGCACCCCAGCACCACAGCCCAGCACACGGGGCTCCCCAGCCCAGCACACCGGGCTCCCCAGCAAAGCACACGGGGCCGCCCAGCACCACAGGCCGCCTGGCTCTCCATCAGAGCCTGTTCAAACCACTCGCCAGCAGAGCCTGTCCACAGGGCAATCCAGCACCACAGCCCAGCACACCGGGGTCCCCAGCCCAGCTCACCGGGCTCCCCAGCAGAGCACACGGGGGCCCCCAGCAACACAGCGCACCTTGCTCTCCAGCAGAGCCTGTTCAAACCGCTCCACAGCAGAGCCTGTCCACACGGCTCCCCAGCAGCACAGCCCAGCACACCGGGCTCCCCAGCCCATCTCACCGGGCTCCCCAGCACAGCACACGGGGGCTCCCAGCACCACAGCCCGCCTGGCTCTCCATCAGAGCCTGTTCACACCGCTCCCCAGCAGCACAGAACAGCACACCGGGCTCCCCAGCCCAGCTCACCGGGCTCCCCAGCACAGAACACGGTGCCCCCCAGCACCACAGCCCGCCTGGCTCTCCATCAGAGCCTGTTCACACCGCTCCCTAGCACAGCCTGTCCGCACGGCTCACCAGCACCAAAGCCCAGCACACCGGCCTCCCCAGCACAGCACACGGGGGCCCCCAGTACAGCTCACCGGGCTCCCCAGCACAGCACACGGGGCCCCCCAGCACCACAGCCCCCCTGGCTTTCCATCAGAACCTTTTCACAAAGCTCCCCAGTAGAGCCTGTCCACACGGCTCCCCAGCACCACAGTCCAGCACACCGGGCTCTCCAGCCCAGCTCACCGGGCTCCCCATCACAGCACACCGGGGCCCCCAGCACCACTGCCCGCCTGGCTCTCCATCAGAGCCTGTTCACACCGCTCCCAAGCAGAGCCTGTCCACAAGGCTCCCCAGCCCCACAGCCCAGCACACCGGGCTCCCCAGCCCAGCTCACCGGGCTCCCGAGCACGGCACACGGCGCCCCCCAGCACCACAGCCCGCCTGGCTGTCCAGCAGATCCTTTTCAAACCACTCCCCAGCAATGCCTTTCCACACGGCTCCCCAGCAGCACAGCCCAGCATACACGGCTCCCCAGCCCAGCTCAACGGGGTCCCCAGCACAGCACACGGGGCCCCCCAGCACCACAGCCCGCCTGGCTCTCCATCAGAGCCTTTTCAAACCAATCCCCACCAGAGCCTGTCCACACGGCTACCCAGCACAGCAGCCTAGCACACCGGGCTCCGCAGCCCAGCTCACCGGGCTTCCGAGCACAGCACACGGGGCCCACCAGCACCACAGCCCGCCTGGCTCTCCATCAGAGCCTTTTCACACCGCTTCCCAGCAGACCCTGTACACACGGCACCCCAGCAGCTCAGCCCAGCACACCGGGCTCCGCAGCCCAGCTCACCGGGCTACCGAGAACAGCAAACGGGGGCCTCCAGCACCACAGCCCGCCCGGCTCTTTATCAGAGCCTTTTAACACCACTTCCCAGCAGACCCTGACAACACAGCACCCCAGCAGCTCAGCCCAGCACACCGGGCCCCGCAGCCCAGCTCACCGGGCTACCGAGCACAGCACACGGGGGCCCCCAGCACGACAGCCCGCCTGGCTCTCCAGCAGAGCCTGTTCACACAACTCCCCAGCAGAGGCTGTACACAGGGCTCCCCAGCAGCACAGCCCAGCACACCGGGCTCCCCGAAGCCCAGCTCAACGGGCTCCCCAGCACAGCACACGGGGCCCCCCAGCACCACAGCCCGCCTGGCTCTCCATCAGAGCCAGTCTACACGGCTCCCCAGCACCACAGCCCAGCACACCGGGCTCCCCAGCGCCACAGCACGCCTGGCCCTCCATCAGAGCCTGTTCAAACCGCTCCCCAGCAGAGCCTGTCCACACGGCTGCCAAGCAGCACAGCCCAACACACCGGGCTCCCCAGCCCAGCTCACTGGGCTCCCGAGCACAGCACACGGGGGCCCCCAGCACCACAGCCAGCATGCCTCTCCATCTGAGCCTCTAAACACCGCTCCCCAGCAGAGCCTTTCCACACGGCTCCCCAGCACCACAGCCCAGCCCACCGGGCTTCCCAGCCCTGCACACCGGGCTCCGTAGCAGAGCACACGGGGGAACCCAGCACCACAGCCCGCCTGGCTCTCCATCAGAGCCTGTTCACACCGCTCCCCAGCAGAGCCTGTCTACACGGCTCCCCAGCAGCACAGCGCAACACACCGCAGCACAACCCGACTGGCTCCCCAGCAGAGCCGGTCCACACGGCTCGACAGCAGCACAGAACAGCACACCGGTTTCCCCAGCACTGCACACGGGGGCCCCCACACCACAGCCCGCCTGGCTCTCCAGCAGAGCCTGTTCACACAACTCCCCAGCAGAGCCTGTCTACACGGCTCTCCGGCACAACAGCCCAGAAACCCGGGCTCCGCAGCCCAGCTCACCGGACCCCCCAGCACAGCACACGGGGGCCTCCAGCACCACACCCCGCCTGGCTCTCCATCAGAGCCTTTTCACACCGCTTCCCAGCAGACCCTGTCCACACGGCACCCCAGCAGCTCAGCCCAGCACACCGGGCTCCCCAGCCCAACTCACCGGGGCCCCCAGCACAGCACAAGGGGCCCCCCAGCACCACAGCCCGCCTGGCTCTCCATTAGAGCCTGTTCACACCGCTCAGCAGCAGACGTTGTCTACACGGCACCCCAGCAGCTCAGCCCAGCACACCGGGCTCCCCAGCCCAACTCACCGGGCCCCCCAGCACAGTACAAGGGGACCCCCAGCAGCACAGCCCGCCTGGCTCTCCATCAGAGCCTGTTCACACCGCTCCCCAGCAGAGCCTGTTCACTCCGCTCCCCAGCAGAGCCTGTCCACACGGCTCCCCAGCACCACAGCCGAGCACACCGGGCTCCCCAGCACAGCACACGGGGCCCCCCAGCACAACAGCCCGCCTGGCTGCCCAGCAGAGCCTTTTCAAACCGCTCCCCAGCAGAGCCGGTCCACACGGCTCGCCAGTACCACAGCCCAGCACACCGGGCTCCCGAGCCCTGCTCACGGGGCTCCGTTGCAGAGCACACGGGGGCCCACAGCACCACAGCCCGCCTGGCTCTCCATCAGAGCCTGTTCAAACCTCTCCCCAGCAGAGACTGTCCATACGGCTGCCCAGCAGCACAGCCCTGGACACCGGTCTCCCCAGCCCAGCTAACCGGGGTTCCCAGCACAGCACACGGGGGCCCCCAGCACCACAGCCCGCCTGGCTCCCTAGGAGAGCCTGTCCACACCGCTCCCCAGCACCACAGCCCAGCACACCGGGCTCCCCAGCACAGCACACGGGGCCCCCCAGCACCACAGCCCACCTGGCTCTCCGTCAGAGCCTGTTCACACCGCTCCCCAGCAGAGCCTGTCCACACAGCTCCCCAGCAGCACAGCCCAGCACACCGGGCTCCCGAGCCCACCTCACCGGGCTCCCCAGCACAGCACACGGGGCCCCCCTGCACAGCACACGGGC
>JAMOIN010001117.1:0-12293 GCA_024666655.1 Dascyllus trimaculatus
AGAACACGGGGCCCCCCAGCACCACAGCACGCCTGGCTCTCCATCAGAGCCTGTTCGAACCACTCCCATGCAGAGCCTGTCCACACCGCTCCCCCGCAGCACAGCCCAGAACACCGGGCTTCTCCGCCTAGCTCACCGGGCTACCCAGCACAGCACACGGGGGCCCCCCAGCACCACAGCCCACCTGGCTCTACATCAGAGCCTGTTCACAACGCTCCCCAGCAGAGCCGGTCCACACGGCTCCCCAGCAGCACAGCCCAGCACACCGGGCTCCCCAGCCCAGCTCACCAGGGTCCCCAGCACAGAACACGGGGCCCCCCCGGCACCACAGCCTGCCTGGCTCTCCAGCAGAGCCTGTTCAAACCACCCCCCAGAAGAGCCTGTCCACACGGCTCCCCAGCACCACAGCCCATCACACCTGGCTCCCCAGCACAGCACACGGGGCCCCCCAGCACCACAGCCCGCCTGGCTCTCCAGCAAAGCCTGTTCAAACCACTCCCCAGCAAAGCCTGTCCACACGGCTCCCCAGCACCACAGCCCAGCACACCGGGCTCCCCAGCACAGCACACGCGGCCCCCCAGCACCACAGCCCGCCTGGCTCTCCATCAGAGCTTGTTCACACCGCTCCGCAGCAGAGCCTGTCTACACGGCTCCCCATTACCAAAGCCCAGCACACCGGGCTCCCCAGCACCACAGCCCAGCACACGGGGCTCCCCTGGCCAGCACACCGGGCTCCCCAGCACACGAGACGGGGCCCCCCAGCACCACAGCCCGAATGGCTCCCCAGCAGAGCCTGTCTACACGGCTCCCCAGCACCACAGCCCGTAACACCGGGCTCCCCAGATCAGCTCAACGGGCTCCCCAGAACAGCACACGGGGCCCCCCAGCACCACAGCCCGCCTGGCTCTCCATCAGAGCCTGTTCACACCGCTCCCTAGCAGAGCCTGTCCACACGGCTACCCAGCACCACAGCCCAGAACACCGGGCACCCAAGCACAGCACACGGGGCCCCCCAGCACCACATCCCGCCTGGCTCTCCAGCAGAGCGTGTTCAAACCACTCGCATGAAGAGCCTGTCAACACGGCTCCCCAGCAGAGCCTGTTCACACAGCTCCACAGAAGAGCCAGTATGCACGGCTCCCCAGCTGCACTGCCCAACTCAGCGGGCTCCACAGCACAGCACACGGGGGCCCCCTGCACCACAGCCCGCCTTGCTCTCCATCAGAGACTGTTCACACCGCTCCCCAGCAGAGCCTGTTCACTCCGCTCCTCAGCAGAGCCTGTCTACACGGCTCCCCAGCACCACAGCCCAGCACACCGGGCTCCCCAGCCAAGCTCACCGGGCTCCCCCGCACAGCACACGGGGCCCCCCAGCACCACAGACCGCCTGGCTCCCCAGCAGAGCCTGTTCAAACCACTCCCCAGCAGTACCTGTCCACACGGCTCCCCAACAGCACAGCCTAGCACAGCGGGCTCCCCGGCCAAGGTCACCGGGCTCCCGATCACAGCACACGGGGCCCCCCAGCACCACAGCCCGCCTGACTCCCCAGCAGAGCCTGTTCAAACCACTCCCCAGCAGTCCCTGTCCACACGGCTCCCCAACAGCACAGCCCAGCACACCGCAGCACAGCCCGCCTGGCTCTCCATCAGAGCCTGTTCAAACCGCTCCCCAGCAGATCCTGTCAACACGGCTCCCCAGCAGCACAGCCCAGCACACTGGCCTCTCCAGCCCAGCTCACCGGGCTCCCCAGCACAGCACACGGTTCCCAAGCAGCACAGCCCAGCACACTGGCCTCCACAGCCGAGCACACGGGGGCCCCCAGCACAGCACACGGGGGCCTCCAGCAAACCACACGGGGCCCCCCTACACCACAGCCCGCTAGGCTCTGCAGCAGAGCCTGTCAACACGGCTCCCCAGCAGCACAGCCCAGCACACCGGGCTCCCCAGCCCAGCTCACCGGACTCCCCAGCACAGCACACGGGCGCCCCCTGCACCACAGCCCGCCTGGCTCTCCAGCAGAGCCTCTTCACACAGCTCCCCAGCAGAGCCTGTCCACACGGCTCCCCAGCAGCACAGCCGAGCACACCGGGCTCCATAGCCGATCTCACCGGGCTCCGCAGCAAAGCACACTCAGCCCCCCAGCACCACAGCCCAGCACACCGGGCTCCACAGCACAGCACACGTGCCCCCCAGCACAGCACACGGGGGCCCCCAGCACAGCACACGGGGGCCCACAGCACCACAGCCCGCGTTGCTCTCCAGTAGAGCCTGTTTAAACCACTCCCCAGCACAGCCTGTCCACACGGCTCCCCAGCACCACAGCCCAGCATACCGGGCTCCCCAGCACAGCACACGGGGCCCCCCAGCACCACAGCCCCCCTGGCTCTGCATCAGAGCCTGGTCACGCCGCTCCCCAGCAGAGCCTGTCTACACGGCTTCCCAGCACCACAGCCCAGCACACCGGGCTCCCCATCCCAGCTCAACGTGCTACCCAGCACAGCACAAGGGGCCCCCCAGCATCACAACCCGCATGGCTCTCCATCAGAGCCTGTTCACACCGCTCCAAAGCAGAGCCTGTCCACACGGCTCCCCAGCAGCACAGACGAGCACACCGGCCTCCCCAGCACAGCACACGGGGGCCCACCGCACAGCACACGGGGGCCGCCAACACCACAGCCCACCTGGCTCTACAGCAGAGCCTGTTCACACCGCTCCTCAGCAGAGCCGGTCCACACGGCTACCCAGCAGCACACCCTAGGACACCGGGCTCCCCAGCCCAGATCACCGGGCTCCCCAGCACAGCACACGGGGGGCCCCCAGCACCACAGCCCGCCTGGCTCTCCAGCAGAACTGGTTCAAACCAATCCCAAGCACAACCTGTCCACACGCCTCCCCAGCAGCACAGCCCAGCACACCGGGCTCCCCAGCCCAGCTCACCGGGCTCCCCAGCAAAGCACACGGGGCCCCCCAGCACCACAGCCCGCCTGGCTCTCCATCAGAGCCTGGTCTCAGCGCTCCGCAGCAGAGCCTGTCAACACGGCTCCCCAGCAGCACAGCCCAGCACACCGGGCTCCCCAACCAAGCTCACCGGGCTCCCCAGCACAGCACATTGAGGCCCCCAGCACCACAGCCCGCCAGACTCTCCATCAGAGCCTGTTCACACCGCTCCTCAGCAGAGCCTGTCCACACGGCTCGCCAGTACCACAGCCCAGCACACAGGGCTCCCCAGCACAGCTCACGGGGCCCCCCAGTACAGCACACGGGGGTCCACACCATCACAGCCCGCCTGGGTCTCCATCAGAGCGTGTTCACACCGCTCCCCAGCACAGCCTGTCTACACGGCTCACCAAAACCACAGCCCAGTACACCGGGCTCCCCAGCCCCGCTCACCGGGCTCCCCAGCACTGCACACGGGGCCCCCCAGCACCACAGCCCGCCTGGCTCTCCATCAGAGCCTGTTCAATCCGCTCCCCAGCAGAGCCTGTTCAAACCACTCCCCAGCAGAGCCTGTACCCACGGCTCCCCAGCACCACAGCCCACCACACCGGGCTCCCCAGCACAGCACACGGGGCCCCCCAGCACAGCACACGGGGCTTCCCAGCACAACAGCCCGCGTGGCTCTCCATCAGAGCCTGTTCACTCCGCTCCCCAGCAGAGCCTGTTCAAACCACTCGCAAGCAGAGCCTGTCCACACGGTTGGCCAGCCCCACAGCCGAGCACACCGGGATCCCCAGCCCAGCTCACCGGCCTCCCCAGCACAGCACACGGGGGCCCCCAGCAACACAGCGCGCCTTGCTCTCCAGCAGAGCCTGTTGAAACCGCTCCCCAGCAGATCCTGTCCACACGGCTCCCCAGATGCACAGCCCAGCACACCGGGCTCCCCAGCCCAGCTCACCGTGCTCCCCAGCACAGCACACGTGGGCCCCCAGCACCACAGCCCGCCTGGATCTCCATCAGAGCCTGTTCACACCGCTTCCCAGCAGCACCTCTCCACACGGCACGCCAGCAGTTCAGCCCAGCACACTGGACTCCGCAGCCCAGCACACCGGGCAACCGAGCACAGGACACGGGGGCCCTCAGCACCACAGCCCGCCTGGCTCTCCATCAGAGCCTGTTCACACCACTCCGCAGCAGAGCCTGTCTACACGACTCCCCATCACAAAAGCCCAGCACACCGGGCTCCCCAGCACCACAGCCGAGCACACGGGGCTCCCCAGCCCAGCACACCGGGCTCCCCTGCACAGCAGACGGGGCCCCACAGCACCACAGCCCAAATGGCTCCCCAGCAGAGCCTGTCTACACCGCTCCCCAGCACCATAGCCCAGCACACCGGGTTCCCCTGCCCAGCTCAACGGGCTCCCCAGCACAGCACACGGGGCACCCCAGCACCACAGCCCGCCTGGCTCTCCAGCAGAGCCTGTTAAAACCACTCCCCAGACGAGCCGGTCCACACGGCTCCCCAGCTGCACAGCCCAGCACGACAGGTTCCCCAGCACAGCACACGGGGGCCCCCAGCACCACAGCCCGCCTGGCTCTCCATCAGAGCCTGTTAACACCGCTTCCCAGCAGACCCTGTCCACACGGCACCCCAGCACCAAAGCCCAGCACACCGGGCTCCCCAGCCCAGCTCAACGGGCTCCCCAGCACAGCACACGGGGCCCCCCAGCACAGCACACCGGCCCCCCCAGCACAGCACACGGGGCCTCCCAGCACAACAGCCCGCCTGGCTTTCCATCAGATCCTGTACAAAACTCTCCTCAGCAGAGCCTGTCCACACGGCTCCCCAGCACCACAGCCCAGCTCACCGGGATCCCCAGCACAGCACATGGGGGCCCCCAGCAAAACAGCCCGCCTGGCTCTCAATCAGAGCCTGTTCAAACCACTCCCCAGCAGAGCCTGTCCACATGGCTCCCCAGCAGCACAGCCCAGCACACCGGTCTCCCCAGCCCAGCTCACCGGGCACCCCAGCACAGCACACGGGGGCCCCCAGCAACACAGCGCGCCTTGCTCTCCAGCAGAGCCTGTTGAAACCGTTCCCCAGCAGAGCCTGTCCACACGGCTCCCCAGATGCACAGCCCAGCACACCGGGCTCCCGAGCCCTGCTCACCGGGCTCCCCAGTACAGCACACGGGGGCCCCCAGCACCACACCCCGCCTGGCTCTCCATCAGAGCCTGTTCAGAAAGCTCCCCAGAAGAGCCTGTCAACACGGCTCCCCAGCAGCCCCGCACACCGCAGCACAGCCCGCCTGGCTCTCCATCAGAGCCTGTTCACACGGCACCCCAGCAGCTCAGCCCAGCACACCGGGCTCCGCAGCCCAGCTCACCTGGCTACCGAGCACAGCACACGGGGGCCCCCAGCACCACAGCCCGCCCGGCTCTCCATCAGAGCCTGTTAACACCGCTTCCCAGCAGACCCTGTCCACACGGCTCCCCAGCAGCACAGCCCAGCACACCGGGCCCCGCAGCCCAGCTAACCGGGCTACCGAGCACAGCACACTGGGGCCCCCCAGCACCACAGCCCGCCTGGCTCTCCATCAGAGCCTTTTCACACCGCTTCCCAGCAGACCCTCTACACACGGAACCCCAGCAACTCAGCCCAGCACACCGGGCTCCCCAGCACAGAAGACGGGGCCCCCCAGAACCACAGCCCGAATGGCTCCCCAGCAGAGCCTGTCTACACGGCTCGGCAGCAGCACAGCCTTGCACACCGCAGCACAGCCCGCCTGGCTTTCCAGCAGAGCCTGTCCACACCGCCCCCCACTAGACCCTGTCCACGCGGCTCCCCAGCACAACAGCCCAGCACACCGGGCTCCAAAGCACACCACACGGCGGCCCACATAACCACAGCCCGCCTGGCTCTACAGCAGAGCCTGTTTACAACGCTCCCCAGCAGAGCCTGTCTACACGGCTCCCCAGCACCACAGCCCAGCACATCGGGCTCCCCAGCCAAGCTCACCGGGCTCCCCAGCACAGCACACGGGGGCCCCCAGCACCACAGCCCGCCTGGCTCTCCATCAGACCCTTTTCACACCGCTTCCTCGGCCGAACATGTCTACACGGCTCCCCAGCAGCACAGCCCAGCTCACCGGGCTCCCCAGCACATCACACGGGGGCCCCCAGCACAACAGCGCGCCTTGCTCTCCAGCAGAGCCTGTTCAAACCGCTCCCCAGCAGAGCCTGTCCACACGGCTTCCCAGCACCACAGCCCAGCACACTGGGCTCCGAAAGCCCAGCTCACTGGGCTCCCGAGCACAGCACACGGGGGCCCCCAGTACCACAACCCGGCTGGCTCTCTATCAGAGCCTTTTCACACCTCTCCCCGGCAGAGCCTATCAACACGGCTCCACAGAAGCACAGCCCAGCACACCGGGTTCCCCAGCCCAGCTCACCAGCGTCCCCAGCACAGCACACGGGGCTTCCCAGCACAACAGCCCGCCTTGCTCTCCATCAGAGCCTGTTCACTCCGCTCCCCAGCAGAGCCTGTTCAAACCATTCCCCAGCAGAGCCTGTCCACATGGCTCGCCAGCAGCACAGCCCAGCACACCGGGCTCCCCAGCACAGCACAAGGGGGCCCCCAGCACAGCACACGGGGGCCCCCAGCACAACAGCCCGCCTACCTCTCCAGCAGAGCCTGTTCACACCGCTCCCCAGAACAGCCTCTCTACACGGCTCCCCAGCACCACAGCCCAGCACACCGGGCTCCCCAGCACAGCACACGGGGCCCCCCAGCACAGCACACGGGCCCCCCCAGCACAGCACACGGGGCCTCCCAGCACAACAGCCCGCCTGGCTCTCCATCAGAGCCTGTACAAAACTCTCCTCAGCAGAGCCTGTCCACACGGCTCCCCAGCACCACAGCCCAGCACACCGGGCTCCCCAGCACAGAACACGGGGCCCCCCACACCACAGCCCGAATCGCTCTCCATCGGAGCCTTTCCACACGGCTCCACAGCAGAGCCTGTCCACACGGCTCCCCAGCACCAAAACCCAGCACAACGGGCTACTTAGCGCAGCTCACCGGGCTCCCCAGCACAGCACACGGGGCCCCCCAGCACCACAGCCCGCCTTGCTCTCCATCAGAGCCTGTTCAAAGCACTACCCAGCAGAGCCTGACAACACGACTCCCAAGCAGCACAGCCCAGCACACCGGGCTCCCCGGCCCAGCTCACCGGCCTCCCCAGCACAGCACACGGGGGCCCCCAGCACCACAGCCCGCGTTGCTCTCCAGCAGAGCCACTTCACCCCGCTCCCCAGCAGAGCCTGTCCACACGGCTCCCCAGCAGCACAGCCCAGCACGCCGGGTTCCCCAGCACAGCACACGGGGGCCCCCAGCACCACAGCCCGCCTGGCTCTCCAGCAGAGCCTGTTCACACCGCTGACCAGCAGAGCCTGTCTACACGGCTACCCAGTACCACAGCCCAGCACACCGGGCTGCCCAGCCCAGCTCAACGGTCTCCCCAGCACAGAACACGGGGCCCCCCACACCACAGCCCGAATCGCTCTCCATCGGAGCCTTTCAACACGGCTCCACAGCAGAGCCTGTCCACATGGCTCCCCAGCACCAAAACCCAGCACAACGGGCTACTTAGCGCAGCTCACCGGGCTCCCCAGCACAGCACACGGGGCCCCCCAGCACCACAGCCCGCCTTGCTCTCCATCAGAGCCTGTTCAAAGCACTACCCAGCAGAGCCTGACAACACGACTCCCAAGCAGCACAGCCCAGCACACCGGGCTCCCCGGCCCAGCTCACCGGCCTCCCCAGCACAGCACACGGGGGCCCCCAGCACCACAGCCCGCGTTGCTCTCCAGCAGAGCCAGTTCACCCCGCTCCCCAGCAGAGCCTGTCCACACGGCTCCCCAGCAGCACAGCCCAGCACGCCGGGTTCCCCAGCACAGCACACGGGGGCCCCCAGCACCACAGCCCGCCTGGCTCTCCAGCAGAGCCTGTCCACACCGCTCCTCAGCAGAGCCTGTCCACACCGCTCCCCAGCACCACAGCCCTGCACACCGGGCTCCCCATCCCAGCTCACCGGGCTCCCCATCACAGCACACCGGGGCCCCCAGCACCACAGCCCGCCTGGCTCTCCATCAGAGCCTGTTCAGACCGCTCCCCAGAAGAGCCTGCCCACACGGCACCCCAGCAGCTCAGCCCAGCACACCGGGCTCCGCAGCCCAGCTCACCGGGCTTCCGAGCACACCACACGGGGCCCCCCAGCACCACAGCATGCCTGGCTCTCAATCAGAGCCTTTTCACACCGCTTCCCAGCAGACCCTGTACACACGGCACCCCAGCAGCTCAGCCCAGCACACCGGGCTCCCCAGCCCTGCTCACCGGGCTCCCAAACACAGCACACGGGGGCCCCCAGCACCACAGCCCGCCCGGCTCTCCATCAGAGCCTGTGAACACCGCTTCCCAGCAGACCCTGTCCACACGGCACCCCAGCAGCTCAGCCAAGCACACCGGGCTCCCCAGAGCAGCTCACCGGGCCCCCCAGCACAGCACAAGGGGCCCCCCAGCACCACAGCCCACCTGGCTCTCCATCAGAGCCTGTTCACACCGCTCCGCAGCAGAGCCTGTCTACACGGCTCCCCAGTACCTTAGCCCAGCTCACCGGGCTCACCAGCCCAGCTCACCTGGCTCTCCAGCACAGCACACGGGGCCCCAAAGCATCACAGTCCGCCTTGCTCTCCATGAAAGCCTGTTAACACCGCTCCCCAGCAGAGCCCGTCTACACGGCTCCCCAGCACCACAGCCCAGCACACCGGGCTCCCCAGCAGCGCACACGGGGCCCCTCAGCACCACAGCCCGCCTGGCTCTCCAGCAGAGCCTGTTGAAACAACTCCCCAGCAGAGCTTGTCCACATGGCTCCCCAGCAGCACAGCCCAGCACACCGGGCTCCCCAGCCCAGCACACGGGGGCCCCCAGCACCACAGCCCGCCTCGCTCTCCAGCAGAGCCTTTCCACACGGCTCCCCAGCACAACAGCCCAGCACACCGGCCTCCCCAGCAAAGCACACGGGGCCCCCCAGCAATACAGCCTGCCTGGCTGTGCATCAGAGCCTGTTCAAACCACTCCACAGCAGAGCCTGTCTACACTGCTCCCCAGCACCACAGCCCAGCACACCGGGCTTCCCAGCCAAGCTCAACGGGCTCCTGAGCACAGCACACGGGCGCCCCCAGCACCACAGCCCGCCTGCTCTCCATCAGAGCCTGTTAACTCCCGTCCGCAGCAGAGCCTGTCTACACGGCTCCGAAGCACAAAAGCCCAGCACTCCGGGCTCCCCAGCCCAGCTCACAGGGCTCCCCAGCAAAGCACACGGGGCCCCCCAGCACCACAGCCCGCCTGGCTCTCCAGCAGAGCCTGTTCAAACCAGTCCCCAGCAGAGCCTGTCCACACTACTCCCCAGCACCAAAGCCCAGCACACCGGGCTCCTCGGCCCAGCTAACCTGGCTCCCCAGCACAGCAGACGGGGGCCCGCAGCACAGCTCACCGGGCTCCCCAGCACAGCACATGGGGCCCCCCAGCACCACAGTCCCCCTGGCTTTCCATCAGAACCTTTTCACAACGCTCCCCAGTAGAGCCTGTCCACACGGCTCCCCAGCACCACAGTCCAGCAAACCGGGCTCTCCAGCCCAGCTCACCGGGCTCCCCAACACAGCACACGGGGGCACCCAGCACCACAGCCCGCCTGGATCTCCGGCAGAGCCTGTTCAAACCACTCCCCAGCAGAGCCTGTCCACACGGCTCCCCAGCACCACAGCCCAGCACACCGGGCTCCCCAGGCCAGCTCAACGGGGTCCTCAGCACAGAACAAGGGGCCCCCCAGCACCACAGCCCGCCTGGCTCTCCATCAGAGCCTGTCCACACCGCTCCCCAGCAGAGCCTGTCCACACGGCGCCCCAGCACCAAAGCCCTGCACACCGGGCTCCCCAGCCCAGCTCACCGGGCTCCCCATCACAGCACACCGGGGCCCCAAGCACCACAGCCCGCCTGGCTCTCCATCAGAGCCTGTTCACACCGCTCCCCAGCAGAGCCTGTCCACAAGGCTCCCCAGCACCACAGCCCAGCACACCGGGCTCCCCAGCCCAGCTCACCGGGCTCCCGGGCAGGGCACACGGCGCCCCCCCAGCACCACAGCCCGCCTGGCTGTCCAGCAGATCCTTTTCAAACCACTCCCCACCAATGCCTTTAGACACGGCTCCCCAGCAGCACAGCCCAGCATACCGGGCTCCCCAGCCCAGCTCACTGGTCTCCCCAGCACAGCACACCGGGGCCCCCAGCATCACAGCCCGCCTTGCTATCCATCAGAGCCTGTACACACCGCTCCCCAGCAGAGCCCGTCTACACGGCTCCCCAGCACCACAGCCCAGCACACCGGGCTCCCCAGCACAGCACACGGGGCCCCCAAGCACCACAGCCCGCCTGGCTCTCCAGCAGAGCCTGTCCACCCGGCTCCCCAGCACAACAGCCCAGCACACCGGGCTCCCCAGCCCAGCTTAACGGGCTCCCCAGCACAGCACACCGGGCACCCCATCACCACAGCCCCCCTGGCTGTCCAGCAGAGCCTGTCCACACCGCTCCCCAGAAGAGCCTGTCCACACGGCTCCCCAGCAGAAAATCCCAGCACACCGGGCTCAACAGCCCAGTTCACCGGGCTCCCGAGCAAAGCACACGGGGGCCCCCAGCACAACAGCCCTCCTTGCTCTACATCAGAGCCTGTTCACACCGCTCCCCAGCATCACAGCCCAGCACACCGGGCTCCCCAGCAAAGCACACGGGGGCCCCCAGCACAACAGCCCTCCTTGCTCTACATCAGAGCCTGTTCAAACCGCTCCCCAGTCGAGCCTTTCCACACGGCTCCCCAGCACCACAGCCCAGAACACCGGGCTCCCCGGCCCAGCTCAACGGGCTCCCCAGCACAGCACACGGGGGCCCCCAGAACCACAGGACGCCTGGCTCTCCATCAGAGCCTGTTCACACCACTCCCCAGCAGAGACTTTCCACACGGCTCCCAGGCACCACAGCCCTGCTCACCGGGCTCCCCAGCAAAGCACACGGGGCCCCCCAAAACCACAGCCCGAATGGCTCCCCAGCAGAGCCTGTCTACACAGCTCCCCAGCACCACAGCCCAGCACACCGGGCTCCCCAGCCCAGCACACCGGGCTCCCCAGCCCAACACACCTGGCTCCCCAGCAAAGCTCACAGGGCTGCCCAGAACAGCACACGGGGCCCCCCAGCACGACAGCCCGCCTGGCTCTCCATCAGAGCCTGTACAACCCACTCCCCAGCAGAGCCTGTCCACACTGCTCGCCAGCACCACAGCCCAGCACACCGGGATCCCCAGCACAGCACACGCGGGCCCACAGCACCACAGCCCGCATGGCTCTCCATCAGAGCCTGTTCACAGCGCTCCGCAGCAGAGCCTGTCTACACGGCTCGCCAGCACCACAGCCCAGCACACCGGGCTCCCCAGCCCAGCTCACCGGGCTCCCCAGCACGGCACACGGGGCCCCCCAGGACAACAGCCCGCCTGGCTGTCCAGCAGAGCCTTTTCAAACCACTCCCCAGAACAACCTGTCCACACGCCTCCCCAGTACCACAGCCCATCACACCGGGCTCTCCAGCCCAGCTCAACGGGCTCACCAGCACAGCACACGGGGCCCCCCAGCACCACAGCCCGCCTGGCTCTCTATCAGAGCCTGTTCACACCGCTCCCCAGCAGAGCCTGTCCACACGGCTCCCCAGCACCACAGCCTAGCACACCGGGCTCCCCAGCCCAGCTCACAGGGCTCCCCAGCACAGCACACGGGTGCCCCCGCACCACAGCCCGCCTGGCTCTCCAGCAGAGCCTTTTCAAGCCACTCCCAAGCAGAGCCTGTCCACACGGCTCCCAAGCAGCTCAGCCCAGCACACCGGGCTCCCCAGCCCAGCTCACCGGGCTCCCCAGCACAGCAAACGGGGGCCCCCCAGCACCACAGCCCGCCTGGTTCTCCATCAGAGCCTTTTCACACCGCTTCCCAGCAGACCCTGTCCACACGGCACCCCAGCAGCTCAGTCCAGCACACCGGGCTCCCCAGCCCAACTCAACTGGCCCCCCAGCACAGCACAAGGGGCCCCCCAGCACCACAACCCGCCTGGCTCTCCATCAGTGCCTGTTCACACCGCTCCCCAGCAGAGCCTGTTCACACCGCTCCCCAGAAGAGCCTGCCTACACGGCTCCCCAGCACGACAGCCCAGCACACCGGGCTCCCCAGCACAGCACACCCGGCTCCCCAGCACAGAAAAAGGGGC
>JAMOIN010001848.1:0-12279 GCA_024666655.1 Dascyllus trimaculatus
ATGACGTTTTTGTGACATTTTTGACCTTATACCGCAGTATATCGTTTTTGTGACATTTTTGACCTCATACCGCGGAGTGACGATTTTGAGAAATTTTTGACCTTTTTGTGACATTTTTGACGTCATTCCGCGGTATGACGTTTTTATGACATTTTTGACCTCATCCCGCGGTATGACGTTTTTGTCACATTTTTGATCTTTTTGTGACATTTTTGACCTTATACCAAGGTATGAAGTTTTTGTGACATTTTTGACCTCATCCCGCGATATGACGTTTTTGTGACATTTTTGACCTCATCCCGCGATATGACGTTTTTGTTACATTTTTGACCTTTTTTTTTAAAATTTTTTACCCCATACTGCGTGATAACGTTTTTGTGAAATTTCTGACCTCATCCCGCGGTATGACCTTTTTCTGAGATTTTTAACCTCATACCGTGGTATGATGTTTTTGTGACATTTTTTACCTCATCTGACGTTTTTGTGACATTTTTGACCTCATCCCGCCGCATGACGTTTTTGTGACATTTTTGACCTTCATACCGCGGTATTATTTTTATGTGACATTTTTGACCTTTTTGTGACATTTTTGACCTTTTTGTGACGTTTTTTACATGATTCCGCGGTATGACGTTTTTGTGAAATTTTTGACCTCATCCCGCTGTTTGACGTTTTTGGGACATTTTTGACCTTTTTGTGACATTTTTGACCTCATACCGCGGCATAACTTTTTTGTGACATTTTTGACCATCCCGCGGTATGACGTTTTCATGACATTTTTGACCTCATCCCACGGTATGACGTTTTTGTGACATTTTTGACTTCATACCGCGGTATGACATTTTTGTGACATTTTCGAACTCATAACATGGTATGACGTCTTTGTGAAATTTTTGACCTTTTTGTGACGTTTTTGACATCATCCCGCGGTATGACGTTTTTGTGACATTTTTGACCTCATACCGCGGTATGACGTTTTTGTCACATTTTTGATATTTTTGTGACATTTTTGACCTTATACCACGGTATGACGTTTTTGAGACATTTTTGACCTCATCCCGCGATATGACGTTTTTGTGACATTTTTGACCTCATCCCACGGTATGACGTTTTTGTGACATTTTTGACCTCATCCCGCGATATGACGTTTTTGCGACATTTTTGACCTCTTTGTGACATTTTTGACATCATTCCGCAGTATGACGTTTATGTGACATCTTTGACCTCATCCCGCGGTATGACGTTTTTGAGACATTTTTGACCTCATTCCGCGGTTTGACGTTTTTGTGACATTTTTGACCTCACACCTCGGTATCACGTTTTTGAGACATTTTTGACCTTTTTGTGACATTTTTGACATCATCCCGCGGTATGACGTTTTTGAGACATTGTTGACCTCATCCCGCGGTTTGACGTTTTTGTGACATTTTTGACCTCATCCCGCGGTATGACGTTTTTGTGACATTTTTGACCTCACACCTCGGTGTCACGTTTTTGAGACATTTTTGACCTTTTTGTGACATTTTTGACCTCATCCCGCGATATGACGTTTTTGCGACATTTTTGACCTCTTTGTGACAGTTTTGACATCATTCCGCAGTATGACGTTTATGTGACATGTTTGACCTCATTCCGCGGTTTGACGTTTTTGTGACATTTTTGACCTCATCCTGCGATGTGACGTTTTTGTGACATTTTTGACATCATTCCACGGTATGACGTTATTGTGACATTTTTGACCTTTTTGTGACGTTTTTGACCTAATCCCGCGGTATGACGTTTTTGTGACATTTTTGACCTCATACCGCGGTATGACGTTTATGTGACATTTTTGACCTTTTTGTGACATTTTTGACCTTTCTGTGACGTTTTTGACATGATTCCGCGGTATGACGTTTTTGTGACATTTTTGACCTCATACCGCGGTATGACGTTTTTGTGACATTTTTGACCTTTTTGTGACATTTTTGACATGATTCTTCGGTATGACGTTTTTGTGACATTTTTGACTTCATTCCGCGGTGTAACGTTTTTGTGAAATTTCTGACCTCATCCCGCGGAATGACTTTTTTCTGAGATTTTTGACCTCAATTTTTGAGACATTTTTGACCTTTTTATGACATTTTTGACATGATCCCGCGGTATGACGTTTTTTTGACATTTTTGACCTTTTTGTGACATTTTTGACATGATTCCGCGGTATGATGTTTTTGTGTCATTTTTGACCTTTTTGTGACATTTTTGACCTCATATGACGGTATGACGTTTTTTTGACATTTGACCTTTTGTGACATTTTTAACCTCATACCACGGTATGAAATATTTGTGACATTTTTGACCTCATCCTGCGGTATGAAATTTTTGTGACATTTTTGACATATTTGTGACCTTTTTGAACTCATACCGAGGTATGACATCTTTGTGACATTTTTGACATCATTCCGCGGCATGATGTTTTTGTGACATTTTTGACCTGTTTGTGACATTTTTGACATCATTCCGCGGTATGACGTTTTTGTGACATTTTTGACCTGATCCCACGGTATGACGTTTTTGTGACATTTTTGACTTAATCCCGCGGTATAACGTTTTTGTGACATTTTTGACCTAATACCGCGGTATAAAGTTTTTGTGACATTTTTGACCTTTTTCTGACATTGTTGACCTCATACCGCGGAATGAAATTTTTATGACATTTTTGACATCATCCCGCGGAATGACGTTTTTGTGACATTTTTGACCTACTACCGCGGTATGACGTTTTTGTGACATTTTTCACCATTTTGTGACATTTTTGACCTCATACCGCGGAATAGCGGTTTTATGACATTTTTGACCTCTTTGTGACATTTTTGACCTCATACGACGGTTTGACGTTTTTGTGACATCTTTGACCTTTTTGTGACATTTTTGACCTAATACCAAGGTATGACGTTTTTGTGAAATCTTTGACGTTTTTGTGACATTTTTGACCTCATACCACGGTATGACATTTTTGTGACATTTTTGAACTCATACCATGGCATGACGTTTTTGTGAAATTTTTGACCTTTTTGTGACGTTTTTGAACTCATCCCGCGGTATGACGTTTTTGTGACATTTTTGACCTCATACCGCGGTCTGACTTTTATGTGACATTTTTGACCTTTTTCTGACATTTTTGACCTTTTTGTGACGCTTTTGACATGATTCCGCGGTATGACGTTTTTGTGACATTTTTGACCTCATACCTCGGTATGACGTTTTTGTGACATTTTTGACCTTTTTGTGACATTTTTGACCTCATACGATGGTATGACGTTTTTGTGACATTTGACCATTTTGTGACATTTTTGACCTCATACCACGGTATGAAATATTTGTGACATTTTCGACCCCATCCCGCGGTATGAAATTTTTGTGACATTTGTGACCTCATCAGGCTGTATGACATTTTTGTGACATTTTACATATATGTGACCTTTTTGAACTCATACCGAGGTATGACATCTTTGTGACATTTTTGACATCATTCCGCGGCATGACGTTTTTGAGACATTTTTGACCTTTTTGTGACATTTTTGACATCATTCCGCGGTATGACGTTTTTGTCACATTTTTGACCTGATCCCACGGTATGACGTTTTTGTGACATTTTTCACCTCATCCCGCGGTATGACGTTTTTGTCACATTTTTGACATCATCCCGCGGTATGACGTTTTTGTGACATTTTTGACCTCATGCCGCATTTATGACGTTTTTGTGATATTTTGGGCCTCATGCCGCGGTATTACGTTTTTGACACATTATTGGCCTTCTTATGACATTTTTGACGACATCCCGCGGTATAACGTTTTTGTGACATTTTTGACCTCATACCGCGGTATGACGTTTTTGTGACATTTTTGACCTCATCCCGATAGATGACGTTTTTGCGACATTTTTGATCTTTTTGTGCAAGTTTTGACATCATTCCGCGGTATGACGTTTTTGTGACATTTTTGACCTCATACCACGGAATGACGTTTTTGTGACATTTTTGACCTCATCCCGCGATATGACGTTTTTGCGACATTTTTGACATTTTTGACATTTTTGTACAAGTTTTGACATCATTCCGCGGTCTGGCGTTTATGTGACATTTTTGACCTCATTCCGCGGTATGACGTTTTTGTGAAATTTTTGACCTCATACCGCGGTGTGACGTTTTTGAGACATTTTTCACCTTTTTGTGACATTTTTTATTTCATATGACGGTATGACGTTTTTGTGACATTTGACTTTTTGTGACATTTTTGACCTCATACCACGGTATGAAATATTTGTGACATTTTTGACCTCATCCTGCGGTATGATTTTTTTGTGACATTTTTGACCTCACCCCGCGGTATGACCTCTTTGAGAAATTTTTGACCTTTTTGTGACATTTTTGAACTCAAACCGAGGTATGACATCTATGTGACATCTTTGACATCATTCCGCGGCATGACGTTTTTGAGACATTTTTGACCTTTTTGTGACATTTTAGACCTCATACTGCGGTATTACGTTTTTGTGACATTTTTGACTTAATCCCGCGGTATAACGTTTTTGTGACATTTTTGACCTAATACCGCAGTATAAAGTTTTTGTGACATTTTTGACCTTTTTCTGACATTGTTGACCTCATACCGCGGAATGAAATTTTTATGACATTTTTGACATCATCCCGCGGTATGACGTTTTTGTGACATTTTTGACCTACTACCGCGGTATGACGTTTTTGTGACATTTTTCACCTTTTTGTGACATTTTTGACCTCATACCGCGGAATAACGGTTTTATGACATTTTTGACCTCTTTGTGACATTTTTGACCTCATACGACGGTATGACGTTTTTGTGACATCTTCGACCTTTTTGTGACATTTTTGACCTAATACCAAGGTATGACGTTTTTGTGAAATCTTTGACGTTTTTGTGACATTTTTGACCTCATACCACGGTATGACATTTTTGTGACATTTTTGAACTCATACCATGGCATGACGTTTTTGTGAAATTTTTGACCTTTTTGTGACGTTTTTGAACTCATCCCGCGGTATGACGTTTTTGTGACATTTTTGACCTCATACCACGGAATGAAATTTTTGTGACATTTTTAACCGCATCCCGCGGTATGACGTTTTTGTGACATTTTTGACCTCATCTGACTTTTTTGTGACATTTTTGACCTCATCCCGCGGTATGACGTTTTTGTGACATTTTTGACCTCATCCCACGGTATGACGTTTTTGTGACATTTTTGACCTCATCCCGCGATATGACGTTTTTGCGACATTTTTGACCTCTTTGTGACATTTTTGACATCATTCCGCAGTATGACGTTTATGTGACATGTTTGACCTCATTCCGCGGTTTGACGTTTTTGTGACATTTTTGACCTCATCCTGCGATGTGACGTTTTTGTGACATTTTTGACATCATTCCACGGTCTGACGTTTTTGTGACATTTTTGACCTCATGCCGCGGTGTGACGTTTTTGAGACATTTTTGACCTTTTTGTGACATTTTTGACATCATCCCGCGGTATGACGTTTTTGTGACATTTTTGACCTCATTCCGCAGTTTGACGTTTTTGTGACATTTTTGACCTAATCCTGCGATGTGACGTTTTTGTGACATTTTTGACATCATTCCACGGTATGACGTTTTTGTGACATTTTTGACCTCACACCTCGGTATCACGTTTTTGAGACATTTTTGACCTTTTTGTGACATTTTTGACATCATCCCGCGGTATGACGTTTTTGAGACATTGTTGACCTCATACCGCGGTTTGACGTTTTTGTGACATTTTTGACCTCATCCCGCCCTATGATGTTTTTGTGACATTTTTGACCTCACACCTCGGTATCACGTTTTTGAGACATTTTTGACCTTTTTGTGACATTTTTGACCTCATCCCGCGATATGACGTTTTTGCGACATTTTTGACCTCTTTGTGACATTTTTGACATCATTCCGCAGTATGACGTTTATGTGACATGTTTGACCTCATTCCACGGTTTGACGTTTTTGTGACATTTTTGACCTCATCCTGCGATGTGACGTTTTTGTGACATTTTTGACATCATTCCACGGTATGACGTTTTTGTGACATGTTTGACCTCATTCCGCGGTGTGACGTTTTTGAGACATTTTTGACCTTTTTGTGACATTTTTGACATCATCCCGCGGAATGACGTTTTTGTGACATTTTTGACCTCATTCCGCGGTTTGACGTTTTTGTGACATTTTTGACCTAATCCTGCGATGTGACGTTTTTGTGACATTTTTGACATCATTCCACGGTATGACGTTTTTGTGACATTTTTGACCTCACACCTCGGTATCACGTTTTTGAGACATTTTTGACCTTTTTGTGACATTTTTGACATCATCGCGCGGTATGACGTTTTTGAGACATTGTTGACCTCATCCCGCGGTTTGACGTTTTTGTGACATTTTAGACCTCATCCCGCGGTATGACGTTTTTGTGACATTTTTGACCTCACACCTCGGTATCACGTTTTTGAGACATTTTTGACCTTTTTGTGACATTTTTGACCTCATCCCGCGATATGACGTTTTTGCGACATTTTTGACCTCTTTGTGACATTTTTGACATCATTCCGCAGTATGACGTTTATGTGACATGTTTGACCTCATTCCGCGGTATGACGTTTTTGTGACATTTTTGACCTCATACCGCGGGATGACTTTTTTGTGAAATTTTTGACATTCCGCGGTATGACGTTTTTGTGACATTTTTGACCTTATACCGCCGTATTACGTTTTTGTGATATTTTTGACTTCATCCCGCAGTATATCGTTTTTGAGACATTTTTGACCTTTTTGTGACATTTTTGACGACATTCCGCGGTATGACGTTTTTGTGACATTCTTGACATCATCCTGCCGTGTGACGTTTTTGTGACATTTTTGACCTTTTTGTGACATTTTTGACATCATCCCGCCGAATGACGTCTTTGAGGCATTATTGACCTTATCCCGCTGTAGGATGTTTTTGTGACATTTTTGACTTTTTTGTGACATTTTTGACCTCATACTGCGGTATAACGTTTTTGTGACATTTTTGACCTTTTTGTGACATTTTTGACATCATCCCGTGGTGTGACGTTTTTGAGGTATTTTTAACCGCACTCCGCGGTATGACGTTTTTGTGACATTTTTTACCTCATCCCGCGGTATGACGTTTTTGTGACATTTTTGACATCATTCCGCGGTATGACGTTTTTGAGACATTTTTGATCTTTTTATGACATTTTTGACATGATCCCGCGGTATGAGGTTTTTGTGACATTTTTGACCTTTTTGTGACATTTTTGACCTCATACCGCGGTATAACGTTTTTGTGAAATTTCTGACCTCATCCCGCGGTATGACCTTTTTCTGACATTTTTGACCTCATACCGCCGTATGAAATTTTTGAGACATTTTTGACCTTTTTATGACATTTTTGATATGATCCCGCGATATGACGTTTTTGTGACATTTTTGACCTCATACCGCGGAATGAAATTTTTGTGACATTTTTGAAATCATTCCGCAGAATGACGTTTATGTGACATTTTTTACCTCATACCACGGTATAACCTTTTTGTGACATTTATGACCTCATACCGCGGTGTGACATTTTTGAGACATTTATGACATTTTTGTGACATTTTTGACAACATTCCGCGGGATGACGTTTTTGTGACATTTTTGACCTCAGACTGCGGTATGACCTTTTTTGCGACATTTTTGACCTCATTCCGCGGAATGACGTATTTTTGACATTTTTGACCTCATACCGCGGTATGAAATTTTTGTGACATTTTTGACCTCAGACCGCGGTATGACGTTTTTGTGAAATTTTTGACCTCATCCCGCGGTATGACCTTTTTCTGAGATTTTTGACTTCATACCGCGTTATTTCGTTTTTGAGACAGTTTTGACCTTTTTGTGCAAGTTTTGACATCATTCCGCGGTATGACCTTTTTTTAGCATTTTTGACCTTTTTGTGACATTTTTGAAATCATTCCGCAGAATGACGTTTATGTGACATTTTTGACCTCATACCGCGGTATAACGTTTTTGTGAAGTTTTTGACCTCATACCGCGGTGTGACATTTTTGAGACATTTTTGACCTTTTTGTGACATTTTTGACATCATCCCGCGGTATGACGTTTTTGAGACATTTTTGACATCATTGTGCGGAATGAAATTTTTGTGACATTTTTGACATCATCCCGCGGAATGACGTTTTTGAGACATTTTTGACATCATACTGCGGTATGACGTTTTTGTGACATTTTTGACAACATTCCGCGGCATGACATTTTTGTGACATTTTTGACCTCACACCGCGGTATGACGTTTTTGTGACATTTTTGACCTTTTTGTGACATTTTTTACCTCAAACCGTGGTATGAAGTCTTTGTGACATTTTTGACATCCAGCCGTATGACGTTTTTGCGACATTTTTGACCTCATACCGCGGTATGACGTTTTTGTGACTTTTGTGACATTTTTTGACCTCATACCACGGTATAACGTTTTTGTGACATTTTTGACCTCTTTGTGACATTTTTTACATGATTCCGCGGTATGACGTTTTTGTGACATTTTTGACCTCATACCGCGGTATGACGTTTTTGTGACTTTTGTGACATTTTTGACCTCATCCCGCGGTATAACGTTTTTGTGACATTTTTCACCTCATACCGCGGTATGAAATTTTTGTGACATTTTTGACCTCAGACCGCGGTATAACGTTTTTGTGAAATTTTTGACCTCATCCCGCGGTATGACCTTTTTCTGAGATTTTTGACTTCATACCGCGTTATTTCGTTTTTGAGACAGTTTTGACCTTTTTGTGCAAGTTTTGACATCATTCCGCGGTTTGACCTTTTTTTTTAGCATTTTTGACCTTTTTGTGACATTTTTGAAATCATTCCGCAGAATGACGTTTATGTGACATTTTTGACCTCATACCGCGGTATAACGTTTTTGTGAAGTTTTTGACCTCATACCGCGGTGTGACATTTTTGAGACATTTTTGACCTTTTTGTGACATTTTTGACATCATCCCGCGGTATGACGTTTTTGAGACATTTTTGACATCATTGTGCGGAATGAAATTTTTGTGACATTTTTGACATCATCCCGCGGAATGACGTTTTTGAGACATTTTTGACATCATACTGCGGTATGACGTTTTTGTGACATTTTTGACAACATTCCGCGGCATGACATTTTTGTGACATTTTTGACCTCACACCGCGGTATGACGTTTTTGTGACATTTTTGACCTTTTTGTGACATTTTTTACCTCAAACCGTGGTATGAAGTCTTTGTGACATTTTTGACATCCAGCCGTATGACGTTTTTGCGACATTTTTGACCTCATACCGCGGTATGACGTTTTTGTGACTTTTGTGACGTTTTTGACCTCATACGCGGTATGACGTTTTTGTGACATTTTTGACGTTTTTGTGACATTTTTGACCTCTTTGTGACATTTTTTACATGATTCCGCGGTATGACGTTTTTGTGACATTTTTGACCTCATACCGCGGTATGACGTTTTTGTGACTTTTGTGACATTTTTGACCTCATCCCGCGGTATAACGTTTTTGTGACATTTTTCACCTCATACCGCGGTATGAAATTTTTGTGACATTTTTGACCTCAGACCGCGGTATAACGTTTTTGTGAAATTTTTGACCTCATCCCGCGGTATGACCTTTTTCTGAGATTTTTGACTTCATACCGCGTTATTTCGTTTTTGAGACAGTTTTGACCTTTTTGTGCAAGTTTTGACATCATTCCGCGGTTTGACCTTTTTTTTTAGCATTTTTGACCTTTTTGTGACATTTTTGAAATCATTCCGCAGAATGACGTTTATGTGACATTTTTGACCTCATACCGCGGTATAACGTTTTTGTGAAGTTTTTGACCTCATACCGCGGTGTGACATTTTTGAGACATTTTTGACCTTTTTGTGACATTTTTGACATCATCCCGCGGTATGACGTTTTTGAGACATTTTTGACATCATTGTGCGGAATGAAATTTTTGTGACATTTTTGACATCATCCCGCGGAATGACGTTTTTGAGACATTTTTGACATCATACTGCGGTATGACGTTTTTGTGACATTTTTGACAACATTCCGCGGCATGACATTTTTGTGACATTTTTGACCTCACACCGCGGTATGACGTTTTTGTGACATTTTTGACCTTTTTGTGACATTTTTTACCTCAAACCGTGGTATGAAGTCTTTGTGACATTTTTGACATCCAGCCGTATGACGTTTTTGCGACATTTTTGACCTCATACCGCGGTATGACGTTTTTGTGACTTTTGTGACATTTTTTGACCTCATACCACGGTATAACGTTTTTGTGACATTTTTGACCTCTTTGTGACATTTTTTACATGATTCCGCGGTATGACGTTTTTGTGACATTTTTGACCTCATACCGCGGTATGACGTTTTTGTGACTTTTGTGACATTTTTGACCTCATCCCGCGGTATAACGTTTTTGTGACATTTTTCACCTCATACCGCGGTATGACGTTTTTGTGACATTTTTGACCTCTTTGTGACATTTTTTACATGATTCCGCGGTATGACGTTTTTGTGACATTTTTGACCTCATACCGCGGTATGACGTTTTTGTGACTTTTGTGACATTGTTGACCTCATCCCGCGGTATAACGTTTTTGTGACATTTTTGACATCATCCCGCGGAATGAAATTTTTGTGACGTTTTTGACCTCATACCGCGGTATGACTTTTATGTGACATCTTTGACCTTTTTGTGACATTTTTGACCTTTTTGTGACGTTTTTGACCTGATACCGCGGTATGACGTTTTTGTGATATTTTTGACCTTTTTCTGAAATTTTTGACCTCATCCCTTGGCATGATGTTTTTTTTAACATTTTTTACCTCATACTGCGGAATGACGTTTTTGAGAAATTTTTGACCTTTTTGTGACATTTTTGACGACATTCTGCGGTATGACGTTTTTGTGAAATTTTTGACATCATACCGCTGTATGACGTTTTTGTAACATTTTTGACCTCATACCCGGTATGAAATTTTTGTGACATTTTTGACATCATCCCGCCGTATGACATTTTTGTGACATTTTTTACCTCATCCCGCGATGTGACGTTTTTGTGAAATTTTTGACGTCATACCGCGGTATCACGTTTTTTTGACATTCTTGACCTCATACCGCGGTATGACTTTTATGACAATTTTGACCTTTTTGTGACATTTTTGACCTTTTTCTGACGTTTTTGACCTAATGCCGCGGTATGACGTTTTTGTGACATTTTTGACTTCATACCGCTTTATGACTTTTTTGTGACATTTTTGACCTTTTTGGAACATTTTTGACCTCATCCCGCTGTATGATGTATTTGTGACATTTTTGACCTCATACCGTGGTATGACGTTTTTGACATTTTTGACCTTTTTGTGACATTTTTGACATCATGACGTTTTTGTGCTTTTGTGACGTTTTTGACCTCATACCCCGGTATGTTTTTTTCACATTTTTGACCTCATACCGCAGTATGACATTTTTGTGACATTTTTGACCTCATCCCGCGATATGACGTTTTTGTGATATTTTTTACCTCATCCCGCGGTACGACGTTTTTGTGACATTTTTGACATCATTCTGCGGTATGACGTTTTTGAGACATTTTTTATCTTTTTATGACATTTTTGACATGATCCCGCGGTATGACGTTTTTGTGACATTTTTTACCTCTAACCGCGGTATGACGTTTTTGTGACATTTTTGACCTCATTCCGCGGTATGACGTTTTTGTGACTTTTGTGACGTTTTTCACCTCATACCGCGTTATGACGTTTTTGTGACATTTTTGACCTCATCCCGTGATATGACGTTTTTCGACATTTTTACCTTTTTGTGCAAGTTTTGACCTCATACTGTGTATGACGTTTTTGTGACTTTTGTGACATTCTTGACCTCATCCCGCGGTATGACGTTTTTGTAACATTTTTGACCTCATACCGCGGTATGACGTTTTTGCGACATTGTTGACCTCATACCGTGGTATGACGTTTTTGTGAAATTTTTGACCTCATACCGCGTTGTGATGTTTTTGAGACGTGTTTAGCATTTTTGTGACATTTTTGACATCATCCCGCGGTATGACGATTTTGTGACATTTTTGACATACTGCGGTATGACATTTTTGTAACATTTTTGACATCATCCCG
>JAMOIN010000219.1:0-12277 GCA_024666655.1 Dascyllus trimaculatus
TGCTGTGCTGGGGAGCCCGTTGAGCTGGGCTGGGGAGACCGGTGTGCTGGGCTGTGGTGCTGGGGAGCCGTGTGGACAGGCTCTGCTGGGGAGCGGTGTGAACAGGCTCTGATGGAGAGCCTGGCGGGCTGTGGTGCTGGGGGTCCCCTTATGCTGTGCTGGGGAGCCCGTTAAGCTTGGCTGGGGAGCCCGGTGTGCTGGGCTGTGGAACTGGGGACCCGTGTGGACCGGGTCTGCTGGGGAGTGGCTTGAAGAGGCTTTGCTGGACAGCCAGGCGGGCTGTTGTGCTTGGGGGCCCCGTGTGCCCTGCTGGGGATATCCGTGAGCTGGGCTAGGGAGCCCGGTGTGCAGGGTTGTGGTGCTGGGGAGCTGTGTTGACAGGCTCTGCTGCGGAGCGCTGTGAACAGGCTCTGATGGAGACCCAGGCGGGCTGTGGTGCTGGGGGCCCGCGTGTGCTGTGCTGGGGAGCCCGTTGAGCTGGACTGGGGAGGCCGGTGTGCTGGGCTGTGTGCTGGGGAGCCGTGAAGACAGGCTCTGCTGGGGAGCCATTCGGGCTGTGGTGCTGAGGGGGCCCGTGTGCTGTGCTGGGGAGCCCGGTGAGCTTGGATGGGGAGCCCGGTGTGCTGGGCTGTGGTGCTGGGGAGCCGTGTAGACAGGCTCTAATTGAGAGCCAGGCGGGCTGTGGTGTTGGGGGCCCCCGTGTGCTGTGCTGGGGAGCCCGGTGTGCTGGGCTGTGGTGCTGGGGAGCCGTGTAGACAGGCTCTGCTGCGGAGCGGTGTGAACAGGCTCTGATGGAGAGCCAGGCGGGCTGTGGTGCTGGGGGCCCCCTTTTGCTGTGCTGGTGGGCCCGGTGAGCGGGGCTGGGGATCCCGGTGTGCTGTGCTGTGGTGCTGGGGAGCTTTGTAGAAAGGCTTTGCTGGGGAGTGGTGTGAACAGGCTCTGTTGGAGAGCCAGGCGGGCTGTGGTGTTGGGTTCCCCCGTGTGCTGTGCTGGGGGGCACGGTGAGCTGGGCTGGGGAGCCCGGTGTGCTGGACTGTGGTGCTGGCCAACCGTGTAGACAGGCTCTGCTGGGGGGCCCCGTGTGCTGTGCTGGGGAGCCCGGTGAGCTGGGCTTGGGAGCCCGGTGTTCTGGGATGTGCTGCTGGGGAGGCGTGTGGACAGGCTGTGCTGGGATGTGATTTCAAAAGGCTCTGCTGGAGAGCAACGCGGGCTGTGGTGCTGGGGTTCCCCGTGTTCCATGCTGGGTAGCCGGTTGAGCCTGGCTGGGGAGCCCGGTGTGCTGGGCAGTGGTGCTGGGGAGGCGTGTGGACAGGCTGTGCTGGGGAGTGGCGTGTAAAGGTTCTCCTGGACAGCCAGGCAGGCTGTGGTGCTGGGGGCCCCCGTGTGCTGTGCTGGGGAGCCCGTTGAGCTTGGCTGGGGAGCCTGGTGTGCTGGGCTGTGGAACTGGGGACCCGTGTGGACCGGGTCTGCTGGGGAGCCATTCGGGCTGTGATGCTGGGGGGCCCCGTGTGCTGTGCTGGGGATCTGGGTGTGCTCGGCTTTGGTGCTGGCCAACCGTGTGGACAGGCTCTGCTGGCGAGAGGTTTGAACAGGCTCTGCTGGGGAGCGGAGTGAACAGGCTCTGATGGAGAGCCAGGCGGGCTGTTGTGCTGGGATGCCCCGTGTGCTGTGCTGGGGGCCCCCGTGTGCTCTGCTGGAGAGCCAGGCGGGCTGTGGTGCTGGGGGCCCCCGGTGAGCTTGGCTGGGGAGCCCGGTGTGCTGCGCTGTGGTGCTGGGGAGCCGTGTAGACAGGCTCTGCTGGGGAGCGGTGTGAACAGGCTCTAATGGAGAGCCAGGCGGACTGTGGTGCTTGGGGCCCCCGTGTGCTGTGCTCGGGAGCCCAGTGAGCTGGGCTGAGGATCCCGGTGTGTTGGGCTGTTGTGCTGGGGAGCCTTGTGGACAGGCTCTGTTGGGGAGTGGTTTGAAAAGGGTCTGCTGGATTGCCAGGCGGGCTGTGGTGCTGGGGGCCCCCGTGTGCTGTGCTGGGGAGCCCGTTGAGCTGGGCTGGGGAGACCGGTGTGCTGGGCTGTGGTGCTGGGGAGCCGTGTAGACAGGCTCTGCTGAGGAGCGGAGTGAACAGGCTCTGCTGGGGAGCGGTGTGAACAGTCTCTGATGGAGAGCCAGGCGGGCTGTGGTGCAGGGGGCCCCCGTGTGCTGTGCTGTGGAGCCCGCTGAGTTGGGCAGTGCAGCTGGGGAGCCGTGCATACTGGCTCTTCTGTGGAGCTGTGTGAACAGGCTCTGCTGGGGAGCCGTGTTGACAGGCTCTTCATGCGAGTGGTTTGAACACGCTCTGCTGGAGAGCCAGGCGGGATGTGGTGCTGGGGGGCCCCGTGTGCTGTGCTTGGGTGCCCGGTGTTCTGGGCTGTGGTGCTGGGTAGCTGTGTGGACAGGCTCTGCTAGGGAGCGGTGTGAACAGGCTCTGATGGAGAGCCAGGCGGGCTGTGGTGCTGGGGGGCCCCGTGTGCTGTGCTGGGGAGCCCGTTGAGCTGATCTGGGGAGCCCGGTGTTACGGGCTGTGGTGCTGGGGAGCCGTGTAGACAGGCTCTGCTGGGGAGCCAATCGGGCTGTGGTGCTGGGGGGCCCCGTCTCGTGTGCTGGGGAGCCCGGTGTGCTGGCCAGGGGAGCCCCGTGTGCTGGGCTGTGGTGCTGGGGAGCCCGGTGTGCTGGGCTTTGGTAATGGGGAGCCGTGTAGACAGGCTCTGCTGCGGAGCGGTGTGAACAAGCTCTGATGGAGGGCCAGGCGGGCTGTGGTGCTGGGGGGCCGCGTGTGCTGTGCTGGGGAGCCCGGTGTGCTGGGCTGTGGTGCTGGGGAGCCGTGTGGACAGGCTTTGCTGGGGAGTGGTTTGAACAGGCTTTGCTGGAGAGCCAGGCGGGCTGTTGTGCTGGGGGGCCCCGTGTGCTGTGCTGGGGAGCCCGGTGTGCTGGGCTGTGGTGCTGGGGAGCCGTGTGGACAGGCTCTTCAGGGGGGTGGTTTGAACAGGCTCTGCTGGAGAGCCAGTCAGGCTGTGGTACCGGGGGGGCCCCGTGTTCTGTGCTGGGGACCCTGGTGAGCTGGGCTGGGGAGCCCGGTGTGCTGGGCTGTGCTGCTGGGGAGCCGTGTGGACAGGCTCTGCCAGGGTGCGGTGTGAAAAGGCTCTAATGGAGAGCCAGCCGGGCTGTGGTGCTGGGGCCCCCGTGTGCTGTGCTCGGGAGCCCAGTGAGCTGGGCTTCGGATCCCAGTGTGCTTGGCTGTGGTGCTGGGAAGCCGTGTGGACAGGCTCTGATGGGGAGAGGGTTGAACAGGCTCTGATGGAGAGCCAGGCGGGCTGTGGTGCTGGGGGGCCCTGTGTTCTATGCTGGGGAGCCCGGTGAGCTGGACTGGGGAGCCCGGTGTGCTGGGCTGTGCTGCTGGGGAGCCGTGTGGACCGGCTCTGCTGGGGAGCGTTGTGAACAGGCTCTGATGGAGAGCCAGGCGGGCTGTGGTGCTGGGGGGCCCTGTGTTCTATGCTGGGGAGCCCGGTGAGCTTGACTTGGGAGCCCGGTGTGCTGGGCTGTGCTGCTGGGGAGCCGTGTGGACAGGCTCTGCATGGGAGTGGTTCGAACAGGCTCTGATGGAGAGCCAGGCGTGCTGTGGTGCTGGGGTGCCCCGTGTTCTGTGCTGGGGAGCCGGGTGAGCTGGGCTGGGGAGCCCGGTGTGCAGGGCTGTGGTGTTGGGGAGCCGTGTAGACAGGCTCTGCTGGGGAGCGGTGTGAACAGGCTCTGCTGGGGAGCGGTGTGAACAGGCACTGATGGAGAGCCAGTCGGGTTGTTGTGCTGGGGGGCCCCGTGTGCCGTGCTCGGGAGCCCGGTGAACTGGGCTGGGGAGCCCGGTGTGCTGGGCTGTTCTGCTGGGGAGCCGTGTGGACAGGCTCTTCTGGGGAGCGGTCTGGACAGGGTCTGCTGGACAGCCAGGCGGGTTGTGGTGCTGGGGTGCCCCGTGTTCTGTGCTGGGGAGTCCGTTGAGCTGGGCTGGGTAGCCCGGTGTGCTGGGCTGTTGTGCTGGGGAGCCGTGTGGACAGGCTCTGCTGGAGAGCCAGGCGGGCTGTGGTGCTGGGGGCCCCCGTGTGCTGTGCTGGGGGGCCCTGTGTGCTGTGCTGGGGAGCCCGTTGAGCTGGGTTGTGGAGCACGGTGTGTTGGGCTGTGTTGCTGGGGAGCCGTGTGGAAAGGCTCTGCGGGCGAGTGGTTTGAACAGGCTCTGCTGGGGGCCCCCGTGCTATGTGCTGGGGGTCATGGTGAGCTTGGCTGGGGAGTACGGTGTGCTGGGCTGTGGTGCTGAGGAGCTGTGTGGACAGGCCCTTCTGGGGGGTAGTTTGAAAAGGCTCTGCTGGAGTGCCAGGCGGGCTGTGGTGCCGGGGGGCCCCGTGTTCTGTGCTGGTTACCCTGGTGAGCTGGGCCTGGGAGCCCGGTGTGCTGGGCTGTGCTTCTGGGGAGCCGTGTGGATAGGCTCTGCCGGGGAGCGGTGTGAAAAGGCTCTGATGTAGAGCCAGCCGGGCTGTGGTACTGGGGGCCCCCCGTGTGCTGTGCTCGGGAGCCCAGTGAGCTGGGCTTCGGACCCCAGTGTGCTTGGCTGTGGTGCTGGGAAGCCGTGTGGACAGACTCTGATGGGGAGAGGGTTGAACAGGCTCTGATGGAGAGTCAGGCGGGCTGTGGTGCTGGGAAGCCGTGTGGACAGGCTCTGCTGGGGAGCGGTGTGAACAGGCACTGATGGAGGACCAGGCGCGCTGTGGTGCTGGGGTCCCCCGTATGCTGGGCTGGGGAGCCCGGTGTGCTGGGCTGTGTTGCTGGGGAGCCGTGTGGACAGGCTGTGCTTGGGAGTGGTTTGAACAGGCTCTGCTGGAGAAACAGGCGGGCTGTGGTTCTGGGGGCCCCCGTGTGCTGTGCTGGGGAGACCGGTGAGCTGGGCTGGGGAGCCCGGTGTGCTGGGTTGTGCTGCTGCGGAGCCGTGTGGACCGGCTCTGCTTGGGAGTAGTTTGAACAGGCTCTGCTGGAGAGCCAGGCGGTCCGTGGTGCTGGGGGCCTCCGTGTGCTGTGCTGGGGAACCCGGTGTGCTGGGCTGTGCTGCTAGTGAGCCGCGTGGACAGGCTCTGCTGGGGAGCGGTGTGAACAGGCTCTGCTGGAGAGCCAGGCGGTCTGTGCTGCGGTGTGCTGGGCTGTTCTGCTGGGGGGCCGTATAGACAGGCTCTGCAGGGGAGCGGTGTGAACAGGCTCTGATGGAGAGCCAGGCTGGCTGGTGTGCTGGCGACCACCGTGTGCTGTGTTGGGGAGCCCGTTGAGCTTTGCTGTGGTGCTGGGGAGCCGTGTGGACAGGCTCTGCTAGGGAGAGGTGTGAAATGGCCTGATGGAGAGCCAGGCGGGCTGTGGTTCTGGGGGGACCCGTGTGCTGTGCTGGGGAGCCCGGTGGGCTGGGCCGGGGAGCCCGGTGTGCTGGGCTGTGGTGATGGGGATCCGTGTAGACAGGCTCTGCTGGGGAGCGGTGTGAACAGGCTCTGATGGAGAGCCAGGCGGGCTGTGATGGTGGGGGCGCCCGTGTGCTGTGCTGGGGGGCCCGGTGAGGTGGGCTGGGGAGACCGGTGTGCTGGGCTCTGCTGCTGGGGAGCCGTATGGAAAGGCTCTGCTGGCGAGTGGTTTGAACAAGCTCTGCTGTAGAGCCAGGCGGGCTGTGGTGCTGGGGGGCCCCGTGTGCTGTGCAGGGGAGCCCGGTGTGCTGGGCTGTGCTGCTGGTGAGCCGCGTGGACAGGCTCTGCTGGGGAGCGGTGTGAACAGGCTCTGCTGGAGAGCCAGGCGGGCTGTGCTGCGGTGTGCTGGGCTGTTCTGCTGGGGAGCCGTGTAGAAAGGCTCTGCTGGGGAGCGGTGTGAACAAGCCCTGATGGAGAGCCAGGTGGGCTGTGGTGTTCGGGGCCTCCGTGTGCTGTGCTGGGGAGCCCGGTTTGCTGGGCTGGGGAGCCCGGTGTGCTGGGCTGTGCTGCTGGGGAGCCGTGTAGACAGGCTCTGCTGGGGAGCGGTGTGAACAGGCTCTGATGGAGAGCCAGGCGGGCTGTGGTGCTGGGGGCCCACGTGTGCTTTTCTGGGGTGCCCGGTTAGCTGGGCTGGGGAGCCCGGTGTTCTGGGCTGTGCTGCTGGGGAGCCGTGTGGACAGGCTCTGCTGGGGAGCGGTTTGCACAGGCTCTGCTGGGGAGCCAGGCGGGCATTGGTGCTGGGGGGCCCGGTGTGCTGTGCTGGGGAGCCCGGTGTGCTGGGCTGTGGTGCTGGGGAGCCGTGTATACAGGCTCTGCTGCGGAGCGGTGTGACCAGGCTCTGATGGAGAGAAAGGCGGGCTGTGGAGCTGGGGGCCCCCATGTGCTGTGCTGGGGAGCCCGGTGAGCTGGGCTGGGGAGCCCGGTGTGCTGGGCTGTGGTGCTGAGTGGCCCCGTGTGCTGTGCTGCGGAGCCCGTTGAGCTAGGCTGGGGAGCCCGGTGTGCTGGACTGTGGTACTGGGGAGCCGTGGGGACCGGCTCTGCTGGGGAGTTGTGTGAACAGGCTCTGCTGGAGAGCCAGGCGGGCTGTGGTGCTGGGGGCCCCCATGTGCTGTGCTGGGGAGTCTGGTGAGGTGGGCTGGGGAGCCTGGTGAGCTGGGCTGTGCTGCTGGTGAGCAGTGTGAACAGGCTCTGATGGACAATCAGGCGTTCTGTGTTGCTGGGGGCCCCCGTGTGCTTTGCTGGGGAGCCCGGTGAGCTGGGCTGTGCTGCTGGGGAGCCGTGTAGAAAGGCTCTGCTGGGGAGTGGTTTCAAAAGACTCTGCTTGAGAGCCAGGCGGGCTGTGGTGCTGGGGGGCCCCGTCTGTCTTGCTGGGGAGCCTGGTGAGATCGGCTGGGGAGCCCGGTGTGCTGGCTGTGCTGCTGGGGAGTCCTGTGGACAGGCTCTGCTGGGGAGCGGTGTTAACAGGACCTGCTGGAGAGCCAGGCGGCCTGTGGTTCTGGGGGCCCCCGTGTCCAGTGCTGAGGAGACCGGTTAGCTGGGCTGGGGAGCCCAGTGTGCTGGGCTGTGGTGCTGGGGAGCCGTGTGGAAAGGCTCTGCTGGAGATCCAGGCGGGCTGTCCTGCTGGGGAGCCGTGTGGACAGTCTCTGCTGGGGAGCCTTGTCGACAGGCTCTGCTGGGGAGCGGAGTGAACAGGCTCTGATGGAGAGCCAGGTGGGCTTTGGTGCTGGGAAGCCCCGTGTGCTGTGCTGGGGAGCCCGGTGAGCTGGGCAGAGAAGCCCAGTGAGCTGGGCTGTCGTGCTGGGTAGCCGTGTAGACAGGCTCTGCTGGCGAGTGGTTTGAACAGGCTCTGCTGGAGAGTCAGGCGGGCTGTGGCGCTGGGGTGCCCCGTGTGCTGTGCTTGGGAGCCCGGTGTGCTGGGCTGTGGTGCTGGGGAGCCGTGTGGACAGGCTCTGCTGGGGAGAGGGTTGAACAGGCTCTGATGGAGAGCCAGGCGGGCTTTGGTTCAGGGGAGCCCGGTGAGCCTTTCTGGGGGCCCCCGTGTGCTGTTCTGGGGGCCCCCGTGTGCTGTGCTGGGGAGCCCGGTGTGCTGGGCTGTGCTGCTGGTGAGCAGTGTGAACAGGCTCTGATGGACAAGCAGGCGTTCTGTGTTGCTGGGGGCCCCAGTGTGCTGTGCTGGGGAGCCCGGTGTGATGGGCTGTGGTGCTGGGGAGCCATGTGGACAGGCTCTGCTGGGGAGTGGTTTTAACGGGCTCTGATTGAGAGCCAGGCGGGCTGTGTTGCTCGGGGCCCCCGTGTGGTGTGCTGGGCATCCCGGTTTGCTGGGCTGTGGTGCTGGGGAGCCGTGTGGACAGGCTCTGCTGGGGAGTGGTTTGAACAGGCGCTGCTGGATAGCCAGGCGGACTGTGGTGCTGGGGGCCCGTGTGCTGTGCTTGGGATCTCGTTGAGCTGGGCTGGGGAGCCCGGTGTGCTGGGCTGTGATGCTGTGGAGCCGTGTGGACAGGCTCTGCTGGGGAGCGGTTTGAACAGTCTCTGCTCGAGAGCCAGGCGGTCTGTGGTGCTGGGGGGCACGTGTGCTGTGCTGGGGATCTCGTTGAGCTGGGCTGGGGAGCCCGGTGTGCTGGGCTGTGATGCTGGGGAGCCGTGTGGACAGGCTCTGCATGGGAGCGGTTTGCACAGGCTCGGCTGCAGAGCAAGGCGCGCTGTGGTGCTGGGGGCCCCCGTTTGCTGTGCTGGGGACCACGGTGAGCTGGGCTGGGGAGCCCGGTGAGCTGGGCTGGGGAGCCCGGTGTGCTGGGCTGTGGTGCTGGGGAGCCGAGTGGACAGGCTCTGTTGGGGAGTGGTTTGAACAGACTCTGCTGGAGAGCCAGGCGGGCTTTGGTGCTGGGGGGCTCCGTCTGCCTTGCTGGGTAGCCCGGTGAGATCGGGTGGGGAGCCCGGTGTGCTGGGCTGTGCTGCTGGGGAGCCCTGTTGAAAGGCTCTACTGTGGAGCGGTGATAAAAGGCTCTGCTGGAGAGCCAGGCGGCCTGTGGTTCTTGGGGCCCCCGTGTCCAGTGCTGGGGAGCCCGGTTAGCTGGGCTGGGGAGCCCGGTGAGCTGGGCTGTGTTGCTGGGGAGCCGTGTAGACAGGCTCTGCTGGGGAGTGGTTTCAACAGACTCTGCTGGAGAGCCAGGCGGGCTGTGGTGCTGGGGGGCCCCGTGTGCCTTGCTGGGGAGCTTGGTGAGATCGGCTGGGGAGCCCGGTGTGCTGGGCTGTGCTGCTGGGGATTCCTGTGGACAGGCTCTGCTGGGGAGCGGTGTTATCAGGCTCTGCTGGAGACCCAGGCGGCCTGTGGTTCTGGGGGCCCCCGTGTCCAGTGCTGAGGAGACCGGTTAGCTGGGCTGGGGAGCCCAGTGTGCTGGGCTGTGGTGCTGGGGAGCCGTGTGGACAAGCTCTGCTTGAGATCCAGGCGGGCTGTCGTGCTAGGGAGCCGTGTGGACAGTCTCTGCTGGGGAGCTTTGTCGACAGGCTCTCCTGGGGAGCGGAGTGAACAGGCTCTGATGGAGAGCCTGGCGGGCTGTGGTGTTGGGGGGTCCCGTGTGCTGTGCTGGGGAGCCCGTTGAGGTAGGCTGGGGAGCCCGGCGTTCTGGGCTGTGGTGCCGGGGAGTAGTGTGGAAAGGCTCTGCTGGGGAGTCGTGTGGACAGGCTCTGCTGGAGATCCAGGCGGGCTGTGGTGCTGGGGGGCCCCGTGTGCTGTTCTGGGGACCCCCGTGTGCTTTGCTGGGGAGCCCGGTGTGTTGGGCAGTGCTGCTGGTGAGCAGTGTGAACAGGCTCTGATGGACAGGCAGGCGTTCTGTGTTGCTGGGGGCCCACGTGTGCTTTGCTGGGGAGCCCGGTGAGCTGGGATTTGCTGCTGGGGAGCCGTGTAGAAAGCCTCTGCTGGGGAGTGGTTTCAAGAGACCCTGCTGGAGAGCCAGGCGGGCTGTGGTGCTGGGGGGCCCCGTGTGCCTTGCTGGGGAGCCTGGTGAGATCGGCTGGGGAGCCCGGTGTGCTGGGCTGTACTGCTGGGGAGCGGTGTTAACAGGCTCTGCTGGAGAGCCAGGCGGCCTGTGGTTCTGGGGGCCCCCGTGTCCAGTGCTGAGGAGACCGGTTAGCTGGGCTGGGGAGCCCAGTGGACTGGGCTGTGGTGCTGGGGAGCCGTGTGGACAAGCTCTGCTTGAGATCCAGGCGGGCTGTCGTGCTAGGGAGCCGTGTGGACAGTCTCTGCTGGGGAGCTTTGTCGACAGGTTCTCCTGGGGAGCGGAGTGAACAGGCTCTGATGGAGAGCCAGGCGGGCTTCGGTGCTGGGAAGCCCCATGTGCTGTGCTGGGGAGACCGGTGAGCTGGGCAGAGAAGCCCAGTGAGCTGGGCTGTGGTGCTGGGTAGCCGTGTGGACAGGCTCTGCTGGCGAGTGGTTTGAAAAGGCTCTGCTGGAGAGTCAGGCGGGCTGTCGCGCTGGGGTGCCCCGTGTGCTGTGCTGGGGAGCCCGGTGTGCTGGGCTATGGTGCTGGGGAGCCGTGTGGACAGGCTCTGCTGGGGAGAGGGTTGAACAGGCTCTGATGCAGAGCCAGGCGGGCTTTGGTTCAGGGGAGCCCGGTGAGCTGTGCTGGGGGCCCCCGTGTGCTGTTCTGGGGGCCCCTGTGTGCTGTGCTGGGGAGCCCGGTGTGCTGGGCTGTGCTGCTGGTGAGCAGTGTGAACAGGCTCTGATGGACAGGCAGGCGTTCTGTGTTGCTGGGGGCCCCCGTGTGCTGGACTGGGGAGCCCAGTGTGCTGGGCTGTGCTGCTGGGGAGCCATGTGGACAGGCTCTGCTGGGGAGTGGTTTTAACAGGCTCTGATTGAGAGCCAGGCGGGCTGTGTTGCTCGGGGCCCCCGTGTGGTGTGCTGGGGATCCCGGTTTGCTGGGCTGTGGTGCTGGGGAGCCGTGTGGACAGGCTCTGCTGGCGAGCGGTGTGAACAGGCACTGATGGAGAGCCAGGTGGGCTGTGGTGTAGGGGGCCGCCGTGTGCTGTGCTGGGGAGAACGGTGAGCTGGGCTGGTGAGCCCGGTGTGCTGGGCTGTGGTGCTGGGGAGCCGTGTGGAAAGGCTCTGCTGGGGAGTGGTTTGAACATTCTCTGCTCGAGAGCCAGGCGGGCTGTGGTGCAGGGGGGCCCCGTGTGCAGTGCTGGGGAGCCCGGTTTGCTGGGCTATGGTGCTGGGGAGCCGTGTAGACATGCTCTGCTGCGGAGCTGTGTGAAATGGCTCTGATGGACAGCCAGGCGGGTTGTGGTGCTGGGGGGCCCCGTGTGCTGTGCTGGGGAGCCCGTTGAGCTGTGCTTTGGAGCCCGGTGTGCTGGGCTTCGGTGCTGGGGAGCCCTGTGGACAGGCTCTGCTGGGGAGCCGTGCGGACAGGCTCTGCAGGGGAGTGGTTTGAACAGGCTCTGCTGGATAGCTAGGCGGGCGGTGGTGCTGGGGGCCCCGTGTGCTGTGCTGGTGAGCCCGTTTAGCTGTGCTGGGGAGCCCGGTGAGCAGGGCTGGGGAGCCCGGTGTGCTGGGCTGTGGTGCTTGGGAGCAGTGTGGACAGGTTCTGCTGGGGAGTGGTTTGAACAAGCTCTGCTGGAGAGCCAGGCGGGCTGTGATGGTGGGGGCCCCCGTGTGCTGTGCTGGGGGGCCCGGTGAGGTGGGCTGGGGAGACCGGTGTGCTGGGCTCTGCTGCTGGACAGCCGTGTGGAAAGGCTCTGCTGGCGAGTGGTTTGAACCGGCTCTGCTGGAGAGCCAGGCGGGCTGTGGTGCTGGGGGCCCCCGTGTGCTGTGTTGGGCGGCCCGGTGAGCTGGGCTGGGGAGCCCGGTGTGCTGGGCTTTTGTGCTGGGGAGCCCGGTGTGCTGGGCTGTGGTGCTGGGGAGCCGTGTGGACCGGCTCTGCTGGGGAGTGGTTTGAACAGGCTCTGATGGAGAGCCAGGCGGGCTTTGGTGCTGGGGGGCCCCGTGTGCTGTGCTGGGGAGCCCGGTGAGCTTGACTGGGGAGCCCGGTGTGCTGGGCTGTGCTGCTGGGGAGCAGTGTGGACCTGCTCTGCTGGGGAGCGTTGTGAACAGGCTCTGATGTGGAGCCAGGTGTGCTGTGGTGCTGGGGGGCCCCCGTGTGCTGTGCTGGGGAGCCCGGTGAGGTGGGCTGGGGAGCCCGGTGTGCTTGGCTGTGGTGCTGGGGAGCCGTGTTTTCAGGCTCTGCTTAGGAGCGGTGTGAAATGGCTCTGATGGAGAGCCCGGCGGGCTGTTGTGCTGGGGGGGCCCCGTGTTCTGTGCTGGGGAGCCGGGTGAGCTCGGCTGGGGATCCCTGTGTGCTGGGCTGTGGTGATGGGGAGCCGTGTAGACAGGCTGTGCTGGGGAGAGTGTTGAACAGGCTCTGATGGAGAGCCAGGCGGGCTGTGGTGCTGGGGGCCCCTGTGTGCTGTGCTCGGGAGTCCAGTGAGCTGGACTTCGGGGCCCAGTGTGCTGGGCTGTGGTTCTGGGAAGCCGTTTGGACAGGCTCTTCTGGGGAGAGGGTTGAACAGGCTTTGATGGAGAGTGAGGCGGGCTGTGGTGCTGGGGGGCCCCGTGTGCTGTGCTGGGGAGCACGTTGAGCTGGGCTGGGGAGCCCGGTGTGCTGGGCTGTGGTGCTGGGGAGCCGTGTGGACAGGCTCTGCTGGCGAGTGGTTTGAATAGGCTCTGCTGGGGAGCGGAGTGAACAGGCTCTGATGGAGAGCCAGGCGGGCTGCTGTGCTCGGAAGCCCCGTGT